>VWPW01022618.1:92151-126623 GCA_013389825.1 Crypturellus undulatus
GAGGAGAGGAGAGGAGAGGAGAGGAGAGGAGAGGAGAGGAGAGGAGAGGAGAGGAGGACTGCCTCAGCCACAGCAACCGCATGCTGGGCAAGATGGGTCACACACTTCTTCTCACGAGTTGCGACACGACGGGAATGCTCCTGCTCTGTCCCTTTGGCTAGCACGGGGAAGGGAAAAACAGCAGCCCAAACCCCGCACCAGCAGCAGTGAAACTAACACTGCAAGACTACAACAGGACACCCTCACAAGTGCCAAATCAGAGGATTTTGCCACTTTCTGAAGCAATCTGGCCACGTGCTAGAAAAGAAGGGGAGAAGGAAAGACGTGCCTGTGTGCCTGCAAGACCTTGCCAGCCTGGGGATTAGTCACTGGAGCCATGGGGCTGGGTGCAAAAACCTGGATGGTGCAGGTGAAAAATCAGTGCTGCATCTGGCACCGCAGTTACTACCCTCGTATAAACACAACCTGTGAAACGCTGCAACAGTTTGCAAGTACGTTACCAATAAAGCATGGGGAGCTGAGCATGAATTTTAATTTTGACTTTCAAAGTAATACCGGGCGTGAGCTCCTAAATTTTTTTCCTGTGATAATTTAATAGAAATAAGATTTAAACAGTGACAATAAGGAAAAAAAAAAAAAAAGTTGTTTTCAACTTGATGTTATTTGAAGGCTACCTCAATTTTCCAGCTGCTCCTACATGCGCGGGAAAATCATGGTCATAAAACCGGGAAAGCTGTGGAGGTGGAAGAGGAGCCCCAGCCGCACTGGCCTTGCCAGGCGCAGGCAGGCCTGGCAGCTCGCGTGCAGCCGAGGCGGCGGGGAGGGCCGAGCGAGGGGCGAGGGGCGGGCAACGAGGCTGCCTGCAGGGCACTTCGGCTTGGAGGCAAGACCAGAGCTGTGGGAACATCAGCACACCTTGGTAATAGCTGCAAGGCTTGCTGGAAGCTCCAGACCAAAGCTGGGAGTTACACTTCATCACATAGCAGAAATGGATAGGAATGGCCAAATGGCGCGAGATGCTCTGAAACGATATGCAGGTCACAGAAAACCAAATAAAACCTATGAAACTACTAGCAAGCAGAGACTGGGGGGCTGTTGGTGCCCAGCTCCGCTTCTTTGTGCCAACGGTGCCTGCACCTCAGCCCGTGCGTGCCGGACAAGCACGGGAAGGCTCCCGAGCCAGGGGCCCTTCTCTGGAGCCGGCCCGAGGCTGCCGGGACTTCACAGACTCTGTAAAGGCCCCGCTCGGGTTGTGCTCGCCCTCCCCGAGCTGGCAGCGGCCGCCTGGACAGGGAGCCGTAGCCGAGAGCCGTGAGGTCGTCGCCGGGGAGTGGCTGGGTTTTTTCTCTTTCCATCGGGCCGCAGCTGGAGGGTCCCATCTTGTTAGTCTTGCCTCGATAAGAAATAACCTGCACGGTGCTGCTCTTTTATGACACCGCCTAAGAGCAAAGGGTTAGACAATTAGTGGATATCCTTGCAGGTGGAAATAAGCGTACGTGCTTTGTTTCCATGATATCTGCAAGTCCTGGGAGAGAAATCCCTGTCTGGTGAACACCGCGGAGCCAGCTCGCAGGGGCTGTGGCATCTTCCTGGTTTTGACAAGGATTTCTGCCATCCTATTGCACGAGTCACGTAACCAGCCTGTAGCTTGTTTTTTTTCCATCTGTGCAATGCTGAAAACTGCACTCGCCTAAAAGCAGAGCAGAGGAGGGTTTCTTTTGTAAATATCTGCAATTATTTTCAAAAAAGACGAGAAACACTGATACATTTCCTGACCACCATAAAAGTAGACGAATTCTTTCGTTACTGGTCAGATCTGTAAGCTTATAATGTTTCAGGAGTTGTTTAAAAAGTCATCACTGAACTCAGATGTGTTTAGATTTGCCAGGCAGCGCTGTTGCAATTTATTCCAGAGTATAGGGTTCAAGACTATTTCCAGAGAGAGAGAGAGAGAGATGGCATAATTACCTTATATGATGTTTATATTAGCCAGAGGATGGATTCAGATCAGCTTACACACTTAGTGAACCACAAATGATTATATATCTTACCAGCTGTCAGGGGAGACAGCTAGAAATTTGCGATTGTCCAAAGGGCAAACCGGAGTCTGAAGTAATACAGAAAATCAGCAACAAATCATTGAAAGAATATCTTCGTACCAGATTTAAAAGGAAAATAAGAGGCATTGCTGCTGTGAGCATATTTAGAAGTTGCATTTTCTATGTGCTTCTGCCCTCTCACGCCTGTAAGTGGAATTTAATAGCCATGATTTTATTTCTGCTGCTTTAAATAAATATACTACAGAAACACCACTCCCTAATGCAGCTCTGCCTAAGCAACACTGACAAACTCCTGACAAAATTAACTTTTGTTATCTGTTGATATAGAAGATTATGCATTAAGCAAATTAGGGAAGATCTGTCGGAAATGAAAAGCAATTTGAAGTGGAATAGGTGGGGTGCGTATTGCCCTCTACTTGAGTATCCGTGTAGGTGCGTTTTGTCTGAGTGCTGCTTTCTTCCACTTCTCAGGCACATTTATTCAAGCTAGTTCAAAATATTAGTCTGTCATCCTCTTTCACGCTGGGTAAATGCCCACACGGAGCATGGGTACGTCCTGTCAGCACCCTGACCTGCAATGCAGGCTCCGCAGTGGTCGTGAGTTATGGCTCTACTTGCAGGACCAGAGCTAAGCAGGACTTGCAAGATGGCCTAGTGCAGAAGGGTTTTCTTGGACCAATCATCAGCGCTTGTTCAATTAGATGAAACCTGGAGCCCGTCTTTCCATAATGAAACAGGAGTGGTATCCGCCAACAGACCGGTCAGATCCCATCTCTTTGGCTATGGTAGGAACTCTTGCTCCAAGTGCCAGGATTTTGGTATCACCTGCATCATTCCCACAGCATCTGCATCTGCCCTGGTGGGATCTTGGGACAAGGAGACGTGGAGGCAGCCAGGCTCTGGGCAGGGTATGTGCATTTAGCAGAAGATCGTCTGCGTCTCTCCAGTCTTTTCCTGCTTTCAGGCTGCTCAGAAGTTAGCACGTTGATTTCCATGGCATTTCTGCATGTTTAAGGAAAGTCACAGCAATGTATCCCAGGCACTTGAGTTACCAGCAAAAACAACTTTAATGCCTATTTCAGGACACTATCCCCCAGAAAATCCTGTATGTGTGTGTATATATATGTAGAGAGAGAGAGACAGCCATATAGGTAAATGCATACACCATAATGAGATGACTTTCATCTGTTTCAGGAAGAAAAGAGATGCTTTAGAGCAACTAGAAACTTTGCTGATGGCCACTTCTATTTTATTTCTTGAACCACTCTCAAAACAGCTGTGGTCTATTACTCTTATATTTCAGTATCTCCCCTCAGGGCATGGAACAGACACGTTGCCACGAATGGTCCTGGGGGGAAAAAGAAAGATCATTGTAAAAAGATTATTAATTAAAAAAAATGGAAAGAGAAAGAAAAGCAGATGTTCTGTGCGCTAGTTTGTAGAGAATTTATTTGCCCAACCAAGAAAGCTAGAAAAAAACAGGCAAGCTTTCAGATGTGAAAGACCTTCAGGTCTGAGACATTAACATGTCAGCAGCAATTTAATGGGTGCATTTGATTTCCCTAGAAAATTTATGGCTCAAATACAGCAACTTTAGACAGGTTTCTAACAGCAGCTAGGCTCAAAAAGGCAGACATGCTGTGAACCAGTCCCTAGAGACCTTTTCTGTACATCTTTCTCTTGAGTACGATGAAATCACCAAATATTTTCATATATTGCTTGCATTCCTAATAGTCTCTTCCCCCAATCCTTTTATATTTTATTAGAATATACTCTATTGATTATATTCTCTCCTGATCCTTTGTTCCAGGAGGTAACTGGTCTCTGTCAATATTTTGAGTTGCAGGGCATCAGAGACCCAAGTAAGTTTTCTGCTCCTGTTTGCCAGTTCCCATGGCAGCATCTATTGGCTCCCACTTACTGCAACATCTTCCTGATTTACCTCCACTTGCCTCTTTGACAAGTTATCTATCTGCTTCCTATAGCAACTACCACAGCTCCCGCTGTGTCAGCCCTCGCTGACAGCTGGATAACACGCTCTCCTTCTCCTTTCAGAAACATCACTCCTGCATAATGATTCACAGAGAATAAATTATCGGGTGCCTTTGTCTCTTTTCCCTCAGTCCCCCAATTTTACATATTCAGTTTACAGTTCCCTTGGTATTTACTCTCCAGCAAGTCGTTCTGACGTTGTAGGTGGAAGCAAGAAGCTGAACAAGCTCCACTTGAACGCTGAGCTGCCTTTTTGGGGGTAGTGTTCAAGTCTTGCTGTGGAAATTATTAGCTTGTCTGACTGACAGGTAGTACTTAGGGTCAGATTTCTACAGTGCAAACACGCTTACATGTCCCAAAAGTAAATCATGCAACCATTTGACAGTATTTGCTTTGAATTTATTATGACTGAAAACCTTCATATCAATAAAATTATTTCAGTGAAATGCTTGCAAAAAAGCCACGTTTTTCTCTCTCCAGATAGCATGGGAACTTCATAATATTTGGTGTTTTTCTTGAAGTCTAATTTTCTGCAAGATTTTCAGCTTTTTTTTTTTCTAAATGTTTATCAGGGAAAAAAAAGTACTGAAATGTGAACTGTATACTAAAAACTTTTTTTTTTCTTTTTAATAGAACATAATAAAAGCTATGTATTTATCTAAATCTCATATTTCTGTGAACCAGGCTTGCAATCCCTTAATCTAATAAGAAAGAATACTGGCAAAAAAAAAAGTAGTCATACCAAAATCCTGATTTTTAATAATTCCTGAGATATTTTTGCAACACTTGACAAACCTGTTCCCTTTCCAAAAGTCAGGTATAGACGCACCTGATGTTGCTGCTATATACTTAGCAGCGCTCCTAAAGGCAGCAACGTGCCTGCTCCTCCGGCAATACCGACAAGAGGAGAAGTTGAAACAGGGGTATTTCCCCACCATTCTCTGCTTTCTGCCCATGGTCCCCATTGCCTAAAGCAGCCTTGGTGGAAGCCATTCTTATCCCACAGGGAAGCTGTTGACGTGTCTAAAAATGTGTGGAGCAGCTGAGAGGGTCTATGTTAAGCCATCATGCAATAAAGTCAATACCCACTCCAGGAGCTTAAAAATACATCAGTGCTAGAGCAACTCACTGACTCTGTGTGCCCATGGATGGCACACAGAATCACAGAATCACAGAACGGTTGAGTTTGGAAGGGACCTCTAGAGATGATCTAGGCCAACCCCCCTGCTCCAGCAGGAGCACGTGGCACAGGGCTGCATCCAGGCGGGTTTGGAAGATCTCCAGAGAAGGAGACTCCACAGCCTCTCTGGGCAGCCTGTGCCAGGGCTCTGTCACCCTCACAGGAAAGAAGTTCTTCCTCACATGAAGATGGAAGTGCCTGTGTTTCAGTTTGTACCCTGTACCCACTGGGAAGAGTTTGGCCCATTCCTCTTTACATTCTCCACTCAGGTATTTGTACACATCCGTAAGATCTCCTCTCAGTCTTCCCTAAGATAAACAGGCCCAGCTCGCTTGGTCTTTCCTCATACGATAGATGCTCCAGTCCCTTAATCATATTTGTCGCTCTACGCTGGACCCTCTCTAGAAGCTCAGTGTCCTTCTTGCACTGGGGAGCCCAGACCTGCACCCAGTACTCCAGGTGCAGCCTCACCAGAGCTGGGCAGAGGGGCAGGATCCCCTCCCTCGACCTGCTGGCAACGCTCCTCCTCATGCAGGCCAGGATCCCACTGGCCTTCTCGGCCACGAGGGCACATTGCTGCCTCATGGTTAACCTGCTGAACCTCATGAGGTTCCTCTCTGCCCAACTGTCCATCCTGTCTAGGTCTCTCTGAATGGCAGCACAGCCCTCAGGAGTGTCGGCCACTCCTCCCAGTTTCGTGTCATCTGCAAACTTCGTGCCCTTGTCCAAGTCACTGATGAACAAGCTGAACAGCACTGGGCCCAGTGCTGACCCCTGTGGGACACCACTAGCCACAGGCCTCCAAAAATCTATCATCCCAGTCGTGTTATGGCACTGGTTCTTAGCCATCCAGTCCTGTCATCCATGTGTGACCTTGTGTATGTCACCCATAAAACAGTGAGTGATGTTGTCCTGGAGACACGGCGCAGTGTCGCACTGTACTGCACGCAGCCACAGGGTGTTTGGGTTTGGAAGGCCCCTCTGGAGAGGGGCCCAGCCCAGCCCAAACCTGTGCTCGGAGCAGGGCCAGCCCCAGCAGGTTGCTCAAGGCTGTGCCCAGAGGAGCTTTGAGCATCTCCAAAGATGGAGCCTCCACAACCAGTCTGGGCAATCTGCTCCAGCGAGCAGCCACTCACACTGAAAAGGGTTTCCCAATGTTTCAGTTTGTGCCCAGTGCATCTTGTCCTGCCCCTGGGCACCGCTGAGAAGGGTATTGATCTATTGCAGTAAGAAAGCATGAACAAATAGTACCTATCAATCAGCTGCGTAACTCAGATAAAGCCCCAAAATGTCACACTCATTTTGAGCAGAGAGGATCAAAACCAAATGAAACCATTGGCTGATTACAGCTGAATCTGTGCCCATCCCAGTAGGAATTCCACCATGGCCACAGCGAAGTCCAACCAGAGGTACTCACATGCACTTACTTACATACTTAAGCATATGCCCAGACTGCAGGACTAAAAGAGGGCCACATTGGCACAGCAGAAGGACCTGCCACCATACCACACCTGAAGGAGACACGGCAGCAGGCCATGGCAGCGCCACGGAGACGTTCCTGCCCTAGTGGGGACCTCTGGCCTGTAGCAGAGGCAGCGCAAAGACGCCTCCTTCCCCAGGCACGACGCCAACTCCCTGCAAGCAAGGCTACCAGAAAGGGCCTCTGTCATGGGCACCATCATCTGTAATCGTGAACGTCATCCGTCTTGGTGATCCATCAGCACCGCAAGGATCAGCATCCACCACCAGAGGGACTGAGGCGGGATAAGACAGAGCCAGGGAATTCAGCATCGCCCGATTCCTGGCTTGTCCTCATACACGCAAACACACACGTGCACATGTGGACACAGACACAAAGTCTCTTCTTCCAACCTACAATGCATCTGTCTCCTGGGGCTCAAAAACTCCCGCAATGGCCTTGGCAGCTGCCTGTGCAAGAGTGGCAGGAAAAATAAGCCCGCACTGTCTCCCCAAAACACCTCCAAGGCCAAAAGTGAAGCCCTGACAGGGGAGGCCACGGATCTCTTCCAGGATCTCTTTCTTTTATAACACAGAATTAGGACAGGAAATGCCTATTTTTCTTTCTTTTTCTTGTCTCATAGAATTTTTTACTATTTCAGGGGGGAAAAGTTTTCTCAAGTACTCAAACTCAAGAAATAAAAGTCTTTTTGAAAGTTGTTGGGACAGAAATATTAACTAGAAAATATGTGTTGGGGAGAGGGAGCATGCAGGCTTTGCACAGAGAGAGATCTGCTAAAACTGGAAAACTGGGGTGCTCTCACAAAAAGTTTTGATTGAATAGGTTTACCACTTCTGTGATGTCAAAAATTTTAAGCAAAATATCCTAAGCAGATGTACGCCAGAATCCGTTCCTCCAGAGCTATTCTGTACCTTCCCTTAGTTTATCCTCAGAATGCCGGTGGATTTTTCTACTTGTACTCCCTTTCTTAAAAAAAAAAGAAAAGAAGAAAAAAATGTAGAAAATTCTCTGTACAGAAAATTACTTTCAAGCGTTGTCCTTTGCATACTGTTTTTGTAAGGGTCAACCATAAATCAATCTCCATTGCTGCATTTTTTCTTTGCAGTAAAGTGGTAAAATATGGAGTGCTTTGGAGATAGAAATGTAATTGTCTAGAAATAAAAGTCGTATCTATAACCCTTGTATAGATACTTATCTCAAGATGACAGTCTCTGGACTCTTCAGAGCAATAACTGTAGCAACTGCAAATGGAACAGCAAGCGCTTAGATGTTTTGACTCATTTATTTCTAGCACATCTAATACATTTCAGAGAAACCATACTGAATATATATAAGGGACATTGATACACTGAAGGAGCTTTATGGCCATTAAAATAAAATACAAACCATTAAAACCATTCAGATATTCTTCAACTTCTCATCTAAGTCACAGACACCAAAGATTGCAGCCTGATGTCTAGAAACCACTTGAAAAATAAGTGAAAAGTCCATGTTATCAGGCTACCTGCAGTACAGGAATAGGGGAAGTTACAAAGTTGAGCACATGTATTATTTTTGTGTTGTAACTTATAATACTGACATTTGGTAGCTCCTTTAGGATGTCAAACACCTTTTGCACATAAAACAGCAGTGAAGCTCTTCCCCCATGCAGCGACAGGATCTGCTCCAGGCCGAGGGATAAGCAGCGCGGCCGGCACGGTGGGGCTGAAGCGCAGCCGTGGGGAAGCCAAGGTGTTTGCTGAAGGAGAGCCCATCTGTGCCTGGAGCAAGGAGAGGGCCTGTCGCGAAGGGACGGCGATCCCTTCTCCTCCAGAATAACGCACTTCATAAGGGACCTCAGAGCCTTGCTCTAAAGCAATGTGAGATGTGACGCGTGCCCCGCACTGCTCCTTTCTGAAAAGTGGCCGATACAGCTAGAGCCAGAGTTGGACATAGGTCCAATAGACCAAACAGCTCGCACAAGCCGGCTTGAAGCAAGCAAGTCTGTAAAGCAGAGTCCCTTAGGAACAGGATGACTATCTCTTCCGGGCTATGTGCTGAGAAACAGTGGCTTTTTCTTATTCAGTGTTTTTCTTATTCATGTTTATAGTTAAGAGGCTTTCAAAGGCTGCTGGACTCCTTTGGCACATCCCTGCTTTAAGTCTCTTGCAATGATAATGAAACTGTCACAGCATGAAAAAAAAAATTCCTGAATTAGGTATAATTCTTCAGTAGAAAGCTATACTGTAGTTTAAATTAGCAAGATACTCCCGAACCCTTATTTAACGTGAGTTTGTGCTGACATCCCAAGAAAAGAGTTTCTTTCTGTAATTGCACTGTCAGCGCCAATGCTTTCAGCTAAAACTGCTTGGAGTTAGACCTTTTAATAGAAAGTGTCAGTTTAAATTGCCACGACAGCAGCCTAAAACGGTGCTCAAAGCCATTACTAACCCGACGCCGCAGCTGGCTCCGGACCCGTTCATTAAAGCAGAAGCGGGAGAGGGCACGAGGCGGTGAGGGAGCTGCTCCTCGGCGCGGCCGAGGCCGGAGCAGCGCTACCCGTGGCCGTGGCACGCGGTGGCGGGAAGCAGGGGCTCCCTGTGGACAGACTGTGCGAGGACGGCCCCGAGCCGCCCGCGCCGCAGTGCAGCGACACGAGGGCTCTGGGAAGCCCTGGCCGGGGCTGCTCACGCCCGTGCGCGCGGGCTCTTCTGCTACTGGTGTCTTCCGTTTTGCCACGAGTTTCCGCAGCGGTCGCTGTCAGCGCCAGAGCGGCGAGGGCCGGGCGCGTGTCCCCAGAGCTGTAACATCAGCTGCAAATGCAGATGTCCGCTCTCCACATACCGCAGCGCTGCAGAGGGCAGCACCCTCCGCCACACCGATCCCTGCCCGGGCCCAGGGAGAGCGGCCGGCTTCAGTGGCTCCCTGCGATGGACTCGCCTGCGAGCCGCAGCTGGGACTCGCTCAGGACAAAGTTTCTCTCCTGGGGCAGCAGCAGCCTCCTTCCCACGGGGTCACTTGGCATTTGCCGCTGTGGGTCGGGCTAAAAGGATCACAGATTTAAGGCTCACAAGCTTCTTAGCGGTAACGAGCTGAGCACGGTCAGCTCTGATGAGGATTGGGATGCGAGAACTCACTTAATCCTGCGACGGGGGTGGAGGGGGGAAATCCTGCTCCCCGGGAGGCTGCTGAATGTGGAGGGTGGCCCTGAGGCCGGGAGCCACTCTGAAGGCGCCAGGAGGAGGGTCACCCTGGGCCGCGCTGCTCCGTGCGGCAGCAGGGCCGCCCCGGCTGCTGCCATCCCTCGGCAAGGTACGTGTGGTGCCTCTAATTCTGTGCTATTAACTTTGTTATAGGATTATGGATTAATTTCCTCATCTTTTAATGCATTATTCCTTGACTCTTAGGTCTCTGGGCTGCCTTCGATGCAATGGCAACACTTTTCCAAGTTCAGGGAGTTTCTCTGTGATTCCAACATGTATTACCAATATCTGTACACTACATGGCCTCAGTCCCGTGGCGTACAAGGTATCCGTGTTCAGAGTTTTTAAAATGCTTATCGCTTACAGAAATTAATTACATTCTTGATTGCCTCCGCTGTGGAAGAAACATCCCCAGCTTCGTTGGATGTGAAATGCTTCTGCTCCACTTAGGGGAGAAAAAAAAAAAAGAAGTTTGCCTTTTCTGCATCATCACTTAAAAAAAAAAAAAAAAAAAAGCAAAACAAACTCCCTACGAATTTCTCCACCTGGTAATAACATTATAGCCTGTCTGCTTTTCATGTAATTAAGAACTAGCGCTAAGTCTTTGCTCCTGGCCACTTTACTGACCTGCTTATCAGCTTCCAGCCACTCCTTGATCACTTTTCTACCTGTTAACATCCTAATTGCCACTTGGCTGTGCTTCCTATTAATTAAGTATTATTTAATTTTAATGGCTACTTTCAATAGACCAGTGAACCACAGTGAGCTGTTAGCCAGCTTCTGATTTTCCTAATTAGTGAGACATCTTTTTGGCTCGCAAATAAAACTTCCAAGCGGGCACCCACACTCTTCAGTCCCGTCCCCCTCGGCACCTGCCTTTGCTATTGCAGAGCAACGAGGCAGACGTCGCCCAAGCAGAACTGCCGCTTGGAAGCACTTGGGCAGTGGCTGGGGAGCAGCGAGGCTGTGGCGGGAGGGGAGGATGCGCTAGTCGACGTAAGCGAGAACGGCCAATCCTGCTCCTGTCTTCTCCCGACAGCAGCCAGAGATCGATCCAGTTATTCGGCAGCGCCCTGAGTAGCTCTGGCTCAACGTGCAATTTCGGGACAACTGGCTGAGGACCCCCAAGTGGATGGGGAGGAGCGGGGAATGAAGCAACACAGCAGCTTGCGGTAACATCTCACTAGGGGCAGTTGCCCAACGCGCGTCCCACTGCACCACTGGGAGCGGAGCCCCGGTGAGAAGCGAGGGAGCAGTGCAGCCAGGGCACCCGCGTGTCCCCTCCTGGCCTCGCAGGCCTCAGCAATGCCCCAGCGCAGCTCTGCATGAGGCTGCTGGGGACGGACGGGTCAACGCTGGGGATGCTCCAGCAGGACCCATGCGGACACCCAGCGAGCAGCCATGAGCGCCGTTCTGGAGAGGGGCTCCCGCAGCGGGCTCCGGCCAGGAGCGGGCTCCGCACAATCCATCGCCTTCAGCGCCACCGTGTTTGCCTCAGGGCTGCTTCCCCAGCCAGGCACTCGGTCGGAAACCACCTTGCTGAAAGAGATGGATTAAGGCGTCACAGAGTGTAGCAGACATTCATCCTGGAATATAAAAGCAGACGTTTAAGTGGATTTCGAAGGGCTGTCACCTACTCCGGAGTAAAACCCATCTCTTTTGTTGACTTATTAGTCGATGGGTTTTCCAGCAGGCAAAAGACTTGATCTAGTGCTGTACAAAATGAGCTGAGAAGTGGGAAGTAGGCAAAGGAGCTAGTGCGCGTTGAAGACGAATGTATCCCTCGGAACAACACTTAATCTCGGTGCTGGCATCAAATACACTGAACGTTCATTAACAGGAAAATATTTTGATTTTATTTTTTTCCATGTTATTATCAAGTACACAATTACAATAATGTCACACATCTCTATATGATTCTATGTACTTTGTTTTTTTCTTTTGTCTTTTTTTACAAAGTGTACAGCGGGCAGGACGTATACAATATTTAACAGGGTATTTTCTACAGAACAATAATTTATATTATGTCCTTGTAAAAATCTGTACCTTTTTTTAAAAAAAAATTAAACTGAAACATCCATTTCGGAGCATTTGCAAATCAAATTAATTAAGAATTAAAACTAACTGCAACTAATGTCAGTACATTAACAATAACTATAAGTTCATTTTCTCTTTATACAGACAAGTACATTTTACAAAAGCCACTTGACCAAACCCTCAATTTAAAAAAAAAAAAAAAACAACAACAACAAAAAAAAACAAGGTTCAACATTGTGCTTAAAAAAAAGAAAACAAAAAGGATGCATGTGATTCCAGGCTATGCAAGAGGAAGAAATGGGTGAAGTTGTGTTCTTTGTCTTTCAACGTATTTAAAAAAACAAAGTTTGAAATGGCTAACAACCTCAGCAACGCTATGGGTGTTTACGCAACTTTTGTACATTTCTAGGTTTCCAGTTACAAACAGCTTGGAGGAACGAGGGACAGGGCGTCAAGCAAAGGCGGATTCTGCAGGATTTGCACGGGAAGGGCCAGCCGCGTTCCAAGCGCCGCTGTTTGGGCGCGGAGGTGGCCGCGGACATGGAGCCATCTGGCAGCGGCATCAAATGGACACCACGAGGGGCACAAAGACGTTGGTAGGACCCAACCCAACACAAGTCAAATAAAAAACACAGGTATTTTGAGCTTACAGTGACACAAAAGGACCGAGCAACAGGTCTCAATGACAACAAAGCGCAGAACGTTCGGAAGACGACGCCGAGAGGAAGCTTCGCCCCTGTCCGGTGTGCAGAGGACGTCCCCCCTCCTGGGAACGGGAGCCAACAGCGGCTCCGGCTCCGTGCCCGCTGGCTCATGGCCCCGGCTGCCCCACGCAAGGGACCTCCACCAGCGAGGACGTTAGCGGGTACCATCTGACCAAACGGGGGAGTCACGGTCGTCCGAATTCCGCGAGGACGGCCAGCGGGACTGGGCCCTAAACTCCGCCAGGCGCCTAAGTCGTGTGGGGTTGGCGTTGTGTGTTTGCTGCAGGGACGGACGCAGGGCCTCGCGCGGAGCGGCCAACGACAGCGCGCTCCTTCCAACAGCCTTCAGGTGGCAACAGCGCCCGCAACAGCCGCAGCGCTGCCCCGGCTGTTCATAAGCAGATGAAGAGAACTGGGTTAATTCTGGATACTGCAGGAATTAATAAACAGCAGCTCAACACAGCTGCTGCTGGCTCGGGAAAAACATTCAGTTTAGGAACAGTTCTGTTACCGTCACAAGTTACTTTTTGTATTAAGGATATCTCCACAAAAACACCTCGGTTCCTTGTGAACCCTTCTGCTCCACTCCATTCCCATCTGAAGATCTCACTGTAAATATCTCATTTCCAAAATCGAGGCACCTCTTGGTCTTAAATTTTATTTTATATCAGTTCACAATAAAAATGTGATTTGACCCACATACTGCTCTTTTGAAGAAATATTAATGTACATAAAACCATTAAATTTGAAGTACATTTACCTGTATGTACAAACAGCTGTAAGCTACCAACTCTGCGAATGGAACAACAATATTTCGTGTTTTCAACATTAAGTCAGCAGTAAATCGAAAAAAGCGACTAATTTGTAACGCACAACCTTTCAAAGACAAAGAAGCACAGAATAATAAACATAATATCTGAGCATACTTTTAAATCTTCCAAAGGAAAGAAAGGATAACAAATGCCCAAACAATTTATTTTTTTTTTTAGCTTTAAAACCTGAATTAAAATGCAGAATAGCTTCTGTTCGATGCGTAACTCCTCAAATGTAAAATAGTTAACCTGCCACAAAGTCTGTATATTTAGAACAAGACAATCAAGTGGGCCCTAGTGACTTTATCTTTAACATCACAACTCCCCATCTTATACACACCTCGGACAATTTCATCAAGAGAAGTTTTTTAAATTCCTATTTTTTAAATTCATGACAAAACTGCATTAACATGGACACTGTGAGTATCAACGAGGTCAGTAAGATAAATATATTTAAATAAACTATTATGGTTGAAAAATTCAGTATGAGACAGGGTTTACTTTATTAAATGCAACTTTATTGTTGCCATCTTTTCTTCATTTATTAAACAAACTGAATAGAATTCCGAACACGCTATTGAACAAAAGGTATAAAAGTCAACTAGAAGCAATAATCCTATTTTTATACAGCAACAAATCAAATGCACAGTATGTTTTTTTTGTTGTTTTTTTTTTCTTTTGTGTGTGTGTGTGTGTGTGTGTGTGTGTGTGTGTGTGAGAGAGAGATCGCAGGTGATTGGCTTTAAAATAAGCTAACTGCCCGAAAGGCAAAATTCCTTTGTAATTCCAGCCGTAAGTCCGTGGAAAGAGACTTTAAGGCAGCCCAACATCTTTATGATGCCGCATTATGTGCTGGTTCTTCTCGGAAGGCCTTCGGAAGCCTTTCTTGCAGTACTCACAGCGGTGAGGGTAGTCCTTTGTGTGAATGGAAATAACGTGCCGTTTGAAGCCCGAGGCGTCCGTAGTGCTATACTCACAGTACTCACACTGATACACCTTTCTGCCGCTGTGCGTTTTCATGTGCTTTTTCAGCTCGTTTTGTTGCCTAAAGCCCTTCCTACACCTCTTGCACCTGAATGGCAGATCCTTTGTGTGAACTGAGAGTATGTGGCGGCTCAGAATAAACGGGTCTGCGATCTTAAAGTCACAATGTCTGCACTGGTGCAATTTCTTACCCTTGTGAGCCGCCACGTGCTTTTTCAGTTCCGAAGGCCGATGGAAGCCTTTGTCGCACATCTCGCACTTGTGAGGATAGTCTTTTGTGTGCACAGAAATGATGTGTCGCTTCAGATCGCTCGAGTTGGAGCTCTTGTGGTCACAATGCAAACACTGATGCGTTTTACTTTCTTGGTGCATGAGCGTATGCTGCTGTAGCTCTTTGGTATCTGAAAAAGTCTGGAAACAAATATCACACTTGAATGGCATTTCCTTACTGTGCTTAGTCTTTACGTGGGTTTTCAAGTTAGAGGAGTCGGCCGAGCGGTACTCGCAATATTGGCACTGGTAGGGTTTCTCACCAGTGTGGATCCGCATGTGCTTCTTGAGCTCCGACGGATGGCGAAAGCCCTTGCCACACTCCACACAAATGTGAGGAAAGTTCTTGCTGTGGACACCCAAAAGGTGACGGCTCAGTAACCCTTGTTCTGCCGTCTCATAATCGCAAAATTTGCACTTGTGCATTTTGTTAACTCCTTTGTCCCTGTGCACCATCTTGTGAGTAAATAAAGCTCCTGCGTGAGAGAAGCTCTTCCCAAACTCATCACACTCGATCAGCTTTTCTGTCTTGGTGGTCAGCTTATGACTCTCCAAGTGGTTATGTAAACTTATTTTTTTATTCGTAGTGTAATCACAGTCCGTGCATCTGTATTTCTTCTTAGTTAGAAGGTGCTCTGGGTGGTTTTTCATGTGCCTTTTCAAGAAACCTCTGGATTTAAATTTCTTTCCACAAATCATGCAGGGGTAGACCGTCAATGGATGACCATCGGGACCAATAATTATTGCTGAAAAAACAACATAAAACTCAGTCAATATTACACTTCACTGCTTTTCCTATTTTAACCTTAACAATAAGCTAAACAGTTAAATAAGATCAAGCCTGCATGTGTTACTAAATGCAACTCTCTGGTACTTATTAAACAGAATTGCCAGTCACTTCTCCAGAGCTGACAGCTGCAGTTTCAAAGCTTCCCCATTTGGCAGCACTGTGGAGCAAGAAACATTGAACATGAAAAAAAAAAAAAAATCAACGTCACATGAATTATACTAAAGGGATTTGTTAAAATTTGACTTAACAGTTATTAAACTTCTAAGAGTCTCTAAATATTGTATTTTAATTAGAAAGTATAATTTTAATCAGGGAAGGAAATGACATGACTATCTGTGAATATACCAACCGAAACAACAAGCTATCATAACAGAATTTTAATTCAGCGTGAAGAAAATGATTCTATTCCTTATATAAAGGCAAAGACACACACTTTACTGTGGAATAATCAAGCTCATTACTTTAGGTGGAAGAAATGGACAGAGTCACTATTTTCATTTATTATTATTGTCAAGAGATAAAAGGAAACTATTGGTTTAGATGCAAAGTACCATGCAGATGTCCTTCCCCTCCAATATTTCTGTTTTAATGCACTCTGAGTTCACCCACTAAATACATGCAGAAACTGCCGCTGCTGCGGCAACAGCATCCAACTTGTTACACCGAGTATGATATAGTAAGTATATCACACACTCTTCACCTACTTGCTGTGATTTGTAGATGAGGTTTAATCTGGCAGTTCAAACACCTATCACTAACTACAGTTCGCGTGCCCCCAAACTAACACCTCCTCCTTGTGCCATCTGTCAGTACTGCAATCAGAGCAGAGACCCTAGTGGGCGTTGGGGAGAACGTGTTTCACGTGAGGACACTGATCAAAGATTTGGGTTGTTCTTTTGCACTGATCCATCAGCCTCAATTTGTTTATCCAGAATTTTTCTAGGCATGCTCCAACACTTTTTTTCACAAAAGCAATTTAGAAAGAGAACTTACTAAGTAGTTGGAAATAATAAAATTAAAATTTAAGCATAAAATTTGCCTGGTTGGTAGATAGGATAAATTTTCAAGGATAAAATTTTCCTGGTAACTGACAGGTAGAGAAAACAGAATTCCTACAGTCAAGTCACAATTTGGAAATGAACTTCCACTGCAACTTGAGCAAGACCGCTCCAACAAAAAGTCATGTGCTTTTTCAACTTTATCAGAACAGATAAATCATTCAGACCATAATGCAGTAGCAGCAGAAATCAAATAATGCCAGAAAAGCCTATCTGCTCTCACATAGTCAAGTAAGAACACTGGAATGAACCTGAAAATAATTCATTTCACAAATAAAAGAGACCACAGAATTTGCACTACCTAATGTATATACAAAGTTCAGATTTTCCGCTACTTACTGAGTAAATATAATGCAATATAGTCAAAAAGGTCTTTAAAACTATTATTATTTAACATTGTTTAGCTGTCTAACATCATCTTTTTAAAAGACACACTAGTGTAGTTTAGTTTAGGACAGGAAGTTTACCATCTTTTGCTATGATACTGTTCTCTTTACAGTAGAGATGGTTTCCCCTCTACTGGAAGCTCTGATGTCAAACTCTACGCCTCCCCACCAAAGAAGAAATCAGCACAATCCCCAACATCTATTTCTTTAAAAGATTTAAAATAAAATATGCACTCGTTTATGAGGCAAAGGAATTTCTCTCTGTTTGTGAGGAATAAAGAAGTAATCACACAGAGTAATCATTGTTTTTTTCACAAGACAATGCGCACCCAATCAACAGGGTACACCTGTTGATGGATAAATACCTATGTGAACCTGAGCGGACTGCTATGAAATCCTCACCTGTTTGATACTGCCTAGACTCAGGTCTCCGTTTTTTCTTTGGTTTTTGCTTAGCCAGTCTCCCAAGTCCAGCTGACTCATCTATGTGCAAAAGAGCACTAGCGGTGCCATTCCGACTTTCAATCCCATCATTATTGTTACCTAATGAGACAAGTTGAAAAGTTACCTGCTGTCATCACTCTACATATTATTTGAATCTCAAACTCTCTAACGTAATTAAAAAACAGCAAGATAAAATATTAGCTTGACATTTAATCAATCCGTAATAACATACAGGATGAGCTGCAAAACTGCTCTGTATGTAATTTATGAATTGTTTGGCATTACAATCTTGGCTTAAAAAAAAAAAATTAAAACACTACATGATTTACCGGAATGAAGATATTTCCATTTCCCAAAACATTCTCCTTCACATGCAGGATTTTTTCCTATTCCTTTGGTTCCCACATCAGCAAACAGAAAACACAAACAAGTCACCATACTCTGCCTACTCATTATGTCTGATGTTCTACTCAGTCCTTATGTTAAATCAATGTGCCAGCTCCCATTCACTTCCAGACATCTGAATTTACCAGAATGAAGTTCCTCACACACCAAGTTTCAGAATGGGAACTCTGAACATTTGCATACAAACCACACAACATATCATTTGGTATTTTAACATTTACAAGTTATTTCAATTGGAAATAAATGTCTAATACAAAGAGAATATAATAGAAAGAGGACAATAATATCATCTTTGCCTCATACTCAAATGGTTTCATGTGAAGTAAAACCAACAGAAGAATTAAAAGTTAATATGTAAGAGTACATATCTATATATTTAGGAATTTATATTGGGTGATTTGAGTGCACAGGCAAATTTTAAGAACAAATTTTGTGGAGAAGTATTTACTTAAATCAGAAGAGCATGCCAACGAAACTTGGAGACAGAGAGGGAAGAAAATGCCCAACAACTGTTCCCTTTGTAGAGTGCAGAGAATCAATATTCATGACTAAAGGTGAGCAGAACCATAGCCATGTGCAGGGCCTGGAAAGCCCATCTATAAGCCAGTAGCCTTGACTTACTTCCATGATTCCAGCCCCCTGTTGCATGACCCTGGCATCTGAAGCAATCCACGCCACGCACACACCTATTTATAACTATCTCTTCTGCTTCACTCACCCAAAGTATGTTCAGGAGGAAGAGACAATGCAGAAACATTTCTAAGAACTAGATGTTGCTCTATTTTGCTCATGTAAGTTGTGGAAAACAATTTGTGCACCAGTTGGCATCCAGGTACTAATATTCAATATTATATACAATTTTAGAGTGACCCCCTTCAGTTTCTTTTTGGTTAATTATTTCCATGTGTGAAAACATATATTTATATATTCCTTGTAGAACACATTAAAATCAAGTGGGGGTCAGTGATTCAGCATTTATCTGATTTTAAAACTTTCCAATTTGCCCCTTTTGTAAGCTGTAAATATTCAGTCTTATACTCAAGCAGCTCTTATTGTGTCCTAAAATTGTGAAGGACATATGTACTCAAGGCATAATTTTGCACCTAAATGCCTGTGTATTTACCCTTCTAATATGAAAATATGAAGTGTTAAAATAGAACAAAAAGCAGCCTGTTTTAGAGCTTATCTCTTCTTCTCTTTTTAATTTTAACAAGAGACCATTCTTAATGTGAAACCTCAAAAACACACATATATGGACACACACAAAGGCACAAATATTTCACCACCCTCAAAAAAGAAAGCAATCCCTAGCATTTTGCTACAGCCAGTGTCACCTGTTTGAATATTACCTACCATAAGCTGCTGCCCAAGCTATGGGCATAAAGGTTTTAATTTCAGTGTCATCAATTTGCTGCTCATGGGCTGCTGCTGCATCCTCCTCTCCTACAATTACTTCCATATAAACCTCATCAGCGATTTCTGCAACATCTAAGAGAAAAATAAATTAAAAGAAAAAAAAGACAAAAACCATAAGCACTGCACTGTTGAAAGTGAAGATCCCCATCCCCAAATGAAAGCCACCTACTTACTTAAATCTTCATCTTCATGCTGAGAATCATTTACTGTCATATAAACCATTTTCTCCCTTGGAATACGAATACTGCTATTCTGATCGAGTAATCCAACTGCGTGATCATTCTCTGGCTCGCTCTCCACAATGTCTACCGTGCCTCCTAATTAGGAAGAATTAGGAAATTATTTTTAAATTACTTCAACTAAATTCTCTTCTAAACTGCAGAAAAACAGAAAGTTTATATTTTTTTAACATTTGGACCCAGAGCTCTTTACAGGTGACTTTTGAGAGAATCCACAACCTCTTATTACGCAATATTTCAAATGTCAGGTTGGAGTATTCTAAAATGAGCATATTTTACCTAAATCATCTTCTCCAGGATCTGCTTTGAATATATAGACCTTGATGACTTCTGGACAAATGCCATCCACTTTACAGGAGCCACTTTCTGGCTCTGCTTCCATGGTAATTTCAGCAGAACCTTCATGTTCTATTTTACCAGCATCATCCACTACAAAAACAATTCATTACAATTATCCAATCATATATAAACAAACAGATAAAAAAGACAATTTATTACGGAAATTTGAAAGCAGTTTGAAATTACATTGTAATAAAGAACCTACCCATAAATATTTTTGCATGTCCTTGAAAACAACAACAACAAACACAGAAATAAATTCAAGCCATAGTTTAGAGGGAGCAACAGTCACACAACTAGAAGTACGAGCACTGCACAAGACTAGTGGGGAAGCAGTGATCTGCAGCAAGACGGTGCAAAGAAAACAGCACATTAGTACTTACTCTACGATATTATTTGCCCTATTCTCAACTTTAAATGCTTTCCTCCCCATCTAACAATTTTATAACTGATTTTTCCAGAAGTATTACTTGTTGCTCAAGCGTGTCTCTAATGCAGGAGGTTTGATTTCCACCGAAGAGTGTAAGACCTGGTTCCTTGCAATTGCTATCGCTACTCTTTCAGCTGACTAAAAATGAAGACTACAGGAAGAGAAATGTCCATCTTTCTTACCTAACAGCAGCCAAGGGTTGGAAGAAACAGAGCCCCAAAGCCCTGCCCTGACACTAGTGCACGGATGAATCTATTCAACTCATTGTTCCCTTGCAGAAAGGGACGTGCACTGGATTTTATGCTATGGCTCTAAGCACTCTCCTCGCAATCAGCTGAAACTTTGTTCTCTTCTTTCCAGAAGCTCAGTGACACCAAACTTCTGCCTGAATTGCTGCAACTTGCCTTGGCATCCCATACAAACATGACAACTTAAAAGGCATATCACCTTTCTATGTAGTATGCTATGCACATGTGCGCACACACAATCCTACTTGACCAGACATAGGTTTTCAAGGCAAATTACTAAGTATGCATTGGCAGAATCAAATCCAGCAGCTTGAGACCTTCAGGGAATCTCCCAATTTCAAAAAATGTAGAAGTTTCTCATAGTCTTGAATTTACTAAAGAACTCTTACATGATAACATATTTGAAATTTTTGACTTAATGGTTCATTAAGTCCTTTTTGGATGCTGATATGTCTTCCTCAGGGTCATGTATAATTTTGACTCATAATAACCAGACATAAAATTTAAACTAAAAGAAGTATAAGAACTGTACAATAAATATTGCAGTTTTTTAACTACCATACCTACTACATACAAAATATTCAATGTCATATGCTCACTTTACTGGTACTATGATTAGTTATAGAGGCAGTTTCAAGAGTTTTGCTCCTCAGTAGCTGTGCCAACTTACTATTTA
Organism: Crypturellus undulatus; assembly: GCA_013389825.1. Classification (NCBI taxonomy): domain Eukaryota; kingdom Metazoa; phylum Chordata; class Aves; order Tinamiformes; family Tinamidae; genus Crypturellus; species Crypturellus undulatus. The sequence goes on from VWPW01022618.1 coordinate 113,284, forward strand.
AAATCTATTAAAAAAAATTGAAATACTTCAAGTATTATTACTATTTTCTTGCCATGATGACTCTAGAAAGCAATACATCAGATAAATTTCCACATCTTCTGTCTCATGTATCAACACAAAGAACTTAATGGTAGTACAATTTCCCAATCAAGCACCAAGTATTAGTCAAAGAAAATATGAAGTTCCATATTAACTTACGAAGTACTGAAATAAGTGCATCTATTACTCTCTGCAGCAGAACAGCAGCAGAAAAGCATTAAATGCCATTTTTCCAGTCAATGGCCACCACATAGAAGTTTTTGAGAAGTATGGTATTTAAAAATGATTTTGTGTCAAGGTACAATATAACATGTTTTTTCTGAAACCTTGGAGCATTTCAAAAGTAAAAACATAAGATGTTATTTGGGTCACGTTAACCATGGAGCTTCACAGTATGCCCATTCAGTTACTGGACTGACTTCCACAAATTTCTTGGCAGATGCACAAAATGTCAAATGTTACCAGAACTCTGACAAAAAACATAAACTTGCTTTGGTCCCTATGTTAGATTTATGCAGTTGTTCTCCTTTAACTTGGCTGCTTCCTGTGTCACACACGGATACTTGGAAGGCTTTCAAATCAGCGTAGACTGATTTTTTTTTTATCACTGAAGCCAAAGGGAAACTCTGCCATCAAGTTCAATTGCTGCTGGAACAGACTCAAGGAAGAAAAATTAGAGCTGAAGTAATTGAAAAAAAACCCAAACCTATGTGGCACCATATGAGAGACAGGCTTGTTTCTTCTAACAAAAACAGATAAATTATCTAGCTCTAGAAGTATTTCTTGATGATATTTGTAAGACAGAAGAATTCTAGATTTTAAAAATATGCTCCATTTACTCTTTAAAAACAAAACACAGAAATTCTCCAGGGTTCAAAGTCAATTTTTAAACAAGATGACTTTAAAATAATTTATTATCCAATTTATATTTTGTTTATCCCTAACTTCCCTTTCCAATGAATGGTATTTTAAAAATGCAATAGCTATTTAGGCTAAATATTTTCTAACAGTTCCACTAAAGTGTAATGAAACAGCCGTGCAGAAATAGTCCAACTTTCCCCAAATGAAAAAAAAAGAAAAAAAAAAAAATTCACTGGCAGATGGTAAGGCTTGCAACACTGAAGTCCTTGAAGGGCTTCACAAAGTAAGGCCATCAACAGGACAGTAGCAAAGAGGCAACAGCAGGAAGAAAAGTGGGTGGAAAGAAAAAGGAGTATGAGAAGATAAAAATCAGGAGAGACAAACGATGCAAAAGAGAATCTCTTCTCCCTCAAGCAATGCCCCATTTCCATGATATTTGATCCTATGACTAAATAAGCATTTATCTGCACAGACTCACTGATGTTCTAGGAGCATTTATGAAACCTGATAACTTTAACACTTCCCCTGTGTTGCTGCTTTTTCATTTTGTCATTGTCTCATAATTAGAGAATGATACTCAAATACATAACTGCTCAATGCTGATACTGAAACTGACATATGAATTTGTCATTGCAATTCACAGTCCATCAAGGGACCCCACACACCTATCTCACTCATGGGTGATTGCTACTGTTTTCTTCTTAACATTCTTCTGCTTTGAAATTTTAAAGAATGACAACAATAAAACTTGTCTTTTTTGTCTTTTTAAGTATTAATTAAGTTTATACAAGTGATTACTTTCTTCCTAGTACAAACACAGGCAGGTATTAAACCCACAAGTCAGACACTAGAGAGAGAAAAAAAAAAAAGAAAAAAAAAAAGAAAAAAAAAAAAAAAGAGAGAATGGCATTTTTCCAGCTATACATTGTGCATGCATATAAACCAGATATTAACTGACAATAAGTGTATGATATTACTATGTTTTCTCTACTACCTTGAGTAAAAGAATTCAGTAAAAGCTTCAGACTAATTCTCTAAGTTAAAAAAGAAGAAAAATGACTAGGAATTACACCATTTATTGTAAAATATATTCCAAGATAGCAGTATAGAGCCAGTTTGGTAATATCCCTCAGATTGCACTGATTGATGAACCTACTCTTTATATATTGCAAGCTGTAAGAAACAGCTAAACAAAAGCATGTATTTCCAGTATTTAATTAACAACTTCCATATAAAGGTAATTCTTCTTATTATTATAAGCACAAACAGATGAGAAAGGCTTTAAATATGGATTGTGCCATGCCTTTTACTTTGTGGGAACCTATCTAGTCATCATCTACAATGTGGAGAAAACAACAAAAAGAGAATAAGAAAAGAAGGAATAAAAGTTCAAACAAAGAAAAGCAAGCTATTAACAGCAGATCATTTGTTTAATATTTATTTTACTACAGTGGCATTTGTTTTCCAGAAAATGTCGTATCTAAAGTAACCAACTTACATAATGTCATAATCTTTAATGTCCAAACTATCTCATGTATCTTTCCCTCCTATGAAAATATATCCAGCTGCATTCTTGGGACAGAAACAAGCCCAAGCAGCCCCCCTGCATTGATAAAAATAATATTTAAAATCCAGCTCAAGCCAATTTCCCTGTACCAGAAAGCAGCAGTCCAAGATCCTACATAGTGCATCTGTTTAAATGGTGAAGTTTGAGTTTTTTTTTTTTATATCCAGCACTTATTGCTTCAGCCTATATAGATGCTTGCAGTCTTATACACCTAGAGAACTAACTAGAAAACTGTATTTTTTGTTTGGTTTTCATAAGTTTTTTTCTCCTACAGTTCCTCCTTTATGTGGGAGCGAGTGATGAAAATTAAAGCAATAAAAAGCATAAATTTTATTTTAGCACTAAGGCACCTCAGCTCATAGGTAAGTATCACACTAGGGCAATTCTTCAGGAGATATTAAAGAAAAAATGTTTTGATACCAGTTTAACACTTCAAAATCTGTGTATGGAGCAAGCAGACAAAAAACACAGTTGTTTTTTCATCCTTTATGTTCCCAAATGATTCCCTCCATCGCTAACAAAACGTGTATCATGGCATACTTTGTCTGCATACAGAAAGAAATAGCCCTGTTGAACTCGTATTAATGAAAAAGGCTGCTGCTTACTATCATGCTTGCTCTAAAATAGATTAAATGCATGCTCTATTCCTGAAGCAGATTTTGTTCAAGTATCACAGATACGTAAGTTTTACCTGAAGTTCACCTGACAGTAGAGAAGTAGTCCACCAAAGAAAGAGTTAATTTTACTGCCAAGTTATTTTGTTAATGTCAAAGCAAGTTTCCCTCCCAATTGGTGGGAGAAAAGAAATCTGTTCTATTTAATCTTAATACCATTGACATCATGCATGAACAACTGTCTATCCCCATGCGCATTAAGGTTTTATTGATTAGGTCCACTGCTTTCAACTTAAACACAATATCCAAGCACAAGGAAAGGTATGTTTTATCTACACCTAACGAATCATGCAACCATTATTTTATCTCTTTGAGCATGCCAGGTTCTGACTCCTGAAATGAAAAGTGTTAATTCAAATACAACTAACAACAAATTCAAATACAGAAGAGACATTTCTAACTCAAAGCAAAGATATAGATGTAACAGAGCCCCTACATCTGTAAGCATCACATAACTGCCTAAATCTGCAGGTTACATGGGAAATGTAAACTTTGTGAGGCTTCTCTTCCACATATCTCCTTTGTGCCTTACCATTTCTACCCCAAGTAAATGTGCATACACCAGAGAGCAACCTTTTGTCTTCATGACAAAGGACATGTCTTTCTTTACCAAACCAAATAAAATCAGACAAGCAAAAATCTTAACTTCTACCACATGATCAGGTACAAGGTACTATTTTGCTTGATTAGTCCATGACATTGGCTTTTTTTCTCCTAAAAATTAACTAATCTCACCACTACCATTTCACTTAGGGGGAAATGATTTTCCAAGCCTTAAGATTTACTACTAACAAAATTGGACTGATGTATGCCAGAACACAATTTATCCTTTTCTCACTAAGTTCTATGCAGAATCTTCATGAATGAGTTTGTTATGGTTTACATGAAAGAAAACCTAATTTATCAACCCGATGGAATCCTTTTAAGCATTAATCAGTAGCAGTTTGTATCCTCTGTTGAATGAGCAAATACCTGACTCAGTTCTGGCAGTAACTGTCCCAAATCTACCACAGACCAAAAAAACAGGCAAAGTATCCAAAAAAAGAGGTGAGCGAGCACATCGAAAGACAAGTGATGATGTAAGTTGTGTCAAGAAGCATTATATTGGAAATGAAAACACAAAGACACAGGAAGATAGAGACTAAATTAAACGTAAAGGGGAAAAAAGTATTATAGTTAGTTTCTTGGAAGAAAGTCACAGAATGAAACACACAGGGACTCCACTCTTTAAAGAGACAAAAGTCTGAAACCACGAAAGAAAGCAGAAGTAAAAATATGCACATACCTATACTTGATAATTTCAAAAAAGGTATTTACAAAAAAAAAAATCTTATAAAAAAGCTAAATTGACACAATATATCAGGAATTAAAACACAGACACTTAAAGAGAGCCAAAAGAAAGCAAAGGATTCTTCCTATGGCTTCTACTGAAGGATACAGACTGAGAAATCTAAGACCACAAAAGGAAAAGGCTGTCAAGCCCTGCTTTTCAAGCAACAAGATAAAAGGAGATGGGCAAAAGCATTCTGAAGAACAGTCAAATTCACATATCTGGGAAGCAGCAACATTTGCCTATTACAACAGCAGGCAAAATTCTATTCCAACACTTGCCCTAGCAATTCAAGGTCTGTCAGAATCAAGTATGAACTTACAGGTTCAGCAGAAAAAACAATCAAAACTTGGATTGATATTAGTATCTTTTAAAAGCCACCTAAGTGTAAATGAAGAACAGAAAGTCAACAGAGAAAAATCAAGAAACACACACACGGCCAATGCAAAGAAATGGAAATGAATTCAAATAATCTTTTCCCTACAACAGAGAGACTATTTGGAAAGACAGTCTTGACTTGCAGGAAAGTACTAGCCTCTGACTTCAAAACCAGAAGGACTTGTTGGGCAGGCTTTACACACAGTAGGTGGTAATAGGGAACTTCCCTTTAAATTGAATTGTAGTACATACTTTACATTCTAAACACGAATAAAAAAGACATTTTTTGTAGCCAAATGATTGTTTTAAGTGCTGGCTTATTTAAGGTTCTGAAACTACAGGGTACTGGGCAATGCTATCAAGAGGTATTTAACATTGAATAAAGTATGGAATGCACACGTCTGCAGAAATACGTGGCTGAAAATGCAGAATATGCCAATACAACTGAATCATTAAATTCCTATGTTCTCTGTCAGGTAGCACCTCCAGACAACAGGCACGTCTAAGCCTTCCTCACTATTGTGCATCTCAGTGATCATGCCACATGGTACCTGTTAATATTCTCCTGTCCTCACCCACATCTGCCCTGCTCTCCCAGAGGCCATGCTGGCAGTGGCAGGAGGGCACACCTAACACATCTACGCCACCCGTCATGCAGACCCCAGTTTGTACAGTGTTCAAAGGGCAGCAACCCAGGGAGTCTCTCTCTGCTGTCTCTGCTTTAGGATGAATCCAACCTGCAGGGGAAGAGTGAGCACATGGGCAGGAGCAGCACCTTAAAGTGCTACTGTTGAGGATGAAAATCAGTGAAGGGTCATCCACAGAGCCCCTACGCAGTTCAGGTCTCAGTTCTCCACAGAGAGATGATCCACATTGTTGCTTAACTATGCTGCAAGTGCAGAAGCATTTGAACTGCTGCCCTATCAACCACCTGGGGTCCCAAAGTAGAAAATCATGTTTGCACTATATTGTACTGCACAGAGCGCATATCCTGATTTGGAGAACTGTAATTTCAGTGTGGCCTGTGCTTCGCACTCAGCATCATCCCTGATCTCTCCTCTCTATTTCACCTCTGCATATTCTTTATTTTTGCAGCTTAATTTTACAATATTTTGTGTTATTGGTATTTTCCATTATCCCATTTCATTGTTTTCCCAGATAATAGAGAATTAACTGTACCTCATATAAACTCAAAACATGGCTGCACAAGGTTATTCAAGGAACTCAAGAGATGATAAATTAAGAAATGCAGTGATCCTAGGTAAGGAGAAGCAACATTAAAATTCATAAGCACAGAATATAAAATTAAAACAAGTTATAATACATTTTTTAAAAAGTGCTCAAAGGAAAAACAAACAAACAAAAAAAAAACAGTGGAATTAAATGACAGAGCATCAAATATGCCTCATCAGTGGCATTATTTAATGCTGGACAAATCTGAAGTTACCTGAAATGTCAATCAAACAAGACAGCCAGGCTAAAAGAAATGTTCTATTTCTGTGAAAAACAAATATCCAGTAAGGGCACTCTGATGTTCCTAGGTGTTGAATGGAGTAGCATTACAATAAGCTAAGAGTAAGTTCTAGTTTGCACAAATGAATATCCCTAGTATAAAAAGGCCTGATCATTTGTGATATTTTTTTCCTCACTCCCTTCCAGAAGTCTCTCAAAATATCATCATTCAGGTAGATTGTGCCCGTTTCCAAGTGAATTAGGAGATAAAGATATTTAAGGTTGCCTCTCAGCTGTGAGCAGCATACCTTCAGATCCTTTGCTTCATCAAGAATACACATCTTAATAGCAAAGAAAACCATTACTGCTGGTATCTGACTATAAATGGGAAGAGACGGTGGGGGAAGTATAGCAAAAAACAAGACGAGGATAACAAAATAGCATTTAGACTTCCAAAAAAAGATTTTGACTCCCTTGTTTTTGACTCTCTTTTCCACAAAATAATTCTGCTGTTTTCTTAATAGCTTGGCAGTAATCTTACTAATCTGCATATACATGAATGTTCATATGATGCTGTATTTATTTTCTCTTAGTTCATTGTAAATAAACTATTAGCTGTCACACATTCAAAAAAAGAAAAAAGAGAGAAAAGAAAAATCTTGAACACATTTTTGAGACTTTTGTTTCACTAAATAATAGAGAACATCTATTTTTGGCATTGTTACAAGACCTCCGTCAGATATTTCAACCACCACCCAGGCCCACAATCTGAGAATTTTTATGGCTTTGCCTGGACACTTACGGGAAATCATAAGGTAATCTTCACAGTTGCCCTTCTCATCTTGATGTTCCACAGGGATCCCATTGGCATCAATGACTGCTTCTGATGCACAGTCTGCCACCAAGACTTCTTCTGAAACGACATCTGTTCCCAGGGTGTCGGTGACAATGTCTGCTTCTTCAACGTTATCGTGAACTACATGTTCTACATGTCCAACCTCAGGTACATGCATTGACTCATTTGTCAGTACATGCTCTGGTATTGACATTGCCTCTGCTGTTATGTCAGAAGCTAAAACGTCATCTGGGACAGTGCAATGAGCCAAAGAAACCTCTTCAGCTACATCTGTGTCCAGCACTTGCTCGGGAATAATGACAGTTTCAGACACATCTGGCTCCTCCATGATATCTGGACACTGAACATCCTCAATAACAACATCCTCAATGACATCTTGGATTACTACAGAATCTGGATCATCAGGAACAAAATTATGCACAGTTATATCTGAGTCCACTACATCTGAAACAAATACTGTTTCCTGTACTTCCACAACAATCTGATCTCCATCCATATGGGCTGCATCAGCTCCTGAAAAATATAATTAAAATGGCATTTAAATTATAAAACTGATTCAAGTGTTTAATATTGAAACTACTTCTGTTTGACTCTTTTACACTATGTAGCCATTTATCAAAACCATCCTAACAGCGCATAGACAACTTTAAGATAGGCAAATACACAAGGGAGATAAAGCACTAGACACAAGCGATTCTGCCACTTCTCCAACATCCAAACAATCAACACAGCATCAGCTCATTCATATTGTTCTGACTAACAAGGGAGCACTCTATACAAAATCACTGACAACTTTAAGACAAAATAAACTACAAGCAATCAACAATATTTAATGTGAACACTCTTATCCAGGTACTATCTCCTGACAGACCTGTTGGATCAAAAAACGCATTTGGCTCATGTGGCTGCAATTCAAGCCCATCTTCATCCATGGCCTTTAACTCTCATCCGTCACAGTGTCTGTAGAAGGTAAAAAAGAAAGGTTATTTGACCAGTAACTATCATACTAAGATGATTTCTGCCTGTACAAGAGACTTCACAGGAAAGGATTAAATTCCAGGCATATAGCAGTCAACAAAAAACACCTCTTGGCTGTAAGATGGCCCAGATTTCAGAGTGCTTCTGCTTGGGATTCCAGAAATACTACTGTGTAGCACCAAACATGCACACTCTGAACAAAAGGTGTGCAAGATCAAGAAAGGGATATGACAGATTAAGCAAATGAGATTTGCTTATATTCTTAAAAAAAAGAGATATTCTTAAGAAAAAGCGTAGGTATGTTTACACTCAAGTCTTTTACACTGTTGGGGCGACTGCATCCTCAAATCAAAGAGGCTTGAGAAGTTTAAGCTAAAAGTAGATGACTAACAGATAGTAATGCATTTCACTCTAGATGTCCCCTACATTCAAGAAGTTGGACAGTCAGGAGGAAATTACTATTTCTCTTACGTTGCTTCAGAGATTTAAATCAACATTAGTCGGTTCCAGAACATCATGTCATAGATTTTGAATCTCAGATGCAGGAATATTTAAAAACAACCTCTCCCAAGACAAACCATCGATTGGCTTTTATAGCAAAAACATCACCAGGTCTCAGGAAGCACCAAATGTCAAACTCCACTTAATAAAAGCATGAAACAAAACCAAAAAGCTGAAATACTTCCTAAAAGCTGCACAACTCCCATCTAAGCTTTGCTGCTCACATATATTCAATATAAAAAGGATCAGGCTATTGGGCTAAAATGCAATCTAATATAAACCTGTACTAGTCCCTTGAACTTAGTCCAACTGGTTTCCTGATGCTGAACCAGCAAGAGGCAATAAAATATTGTGTGTTTCTGCTCATAAGCAGAACTGTACAAGCAAATGGGAGATAGGATTGAGACTTCAGTGATTCTCTGTCCTCCAAACATTTTTAACAGTGATAAGCAGAAACCTACCCACTTCCATGATACTGTCACATCAGGCCCAGAGGAAGCTTAAGACCCTGTTCAAGGTGTCTATAAATCATGCCTTTTTTAAAATGTTGGCAACTACTATTTCAACTCTTGACAGTGAACCATCTAATTTATAAATCAGAAAGATATATTTTTAAAAGTTGAAGACAAAATATAACCAGAAATTAAACTGAAGAAAAAACAGCTGCTGCGTAGAATATCTTCCAGGGAATTCCCTACTTCTTGTCTGATGTTCAGTTGGCAAAACCCTAGATTTTAAAGACAGCTGTGCTAACAAGTCACTGTGCTGTCCAACAGGACGCAGACGGTTTCATAGCTATTCCAAATGTCAAGCTTTTCTGTCAAAGCATCCCCTATTAACAGGAGCATCTATTGATGCAGATACTTTTTCAAGATAAAGAGGACAAGAAAAGCGTGTCTTAGTCTCAGATACAAGACTCATGGCACATCAACTTCTGCCATGCCAGAGCAGCAAGAACATAATAAGCCTAATAAGGTTCCATGCAGCTATTTAAGTAAGAATTGGTCAGGCCCAATTTTTACCTATTAAGTACACACATAGTCAACTACAAATTTCTCTCCTGCTCATAGCATCATCTGTTTTGCTTTCAGTGTTTAGTTTCTTCTGCTCTTTTCCTCCAATCTTTTATACCTTTATCTACATTACTTTCATTACTCACTAATTTATTCTTTCCTCCATCTTGTAACTACAGTGCATTCCCATCATTCACACAGCAAAACCCTCCTACTCATAAATTTAGAAATCAATCTGTGGCAAAGATCGTATCAGCAATCCAGTTTTTTTTCTTTTTTTCTTTTTTTTTCCTCCCTCTTGGAGGAGGCAGAAGGGATAAAAAATTGTTAGAAACTATCTCCTCTCTCCTCAGGCAACGTCCCCACAGGAAGCCAGCACTCACTCCCCAGTCTTCTCAGGAAAGTCAAGGTTGTGAGGGTTACGGCCACACATATTATTAGCCTCTGACCAACTGGACCACAACCAGGCTGAAGTACCAGTTCCTCACAAGCATTCTGGAGGAAGTGGTGCTCATTTTCTCTTATTTCCTGCTTTCATCACCCACTTGCCACCGCTCCACCACTAATTCCCACTTCTTGTGATTGATGCATATATCCTACCTTTCCCTCAAACGCTCACTGTCTCTATCAAGGAGGCTCTCCTCCATTCTCCATTTCCACATCCTCTTCACCTCTGAGACCCAACTTCCACAGCTGCACTTTCACTGTGGCCCAGAACGCAGCAGCATTCATGGTGATGCAGCTTTGTTAGGCGGCCAGCACCAGGAGCAATGACGCAGACTTTCAACGGCGCGCAGAGTGCAGCACCGCTGCCTCCTCCGGCTTAGAGCGCTCTTTTCAACTACAGAGACAACGTATTTTGCAAAATGAAGCATCGTGTCATACACAGACTGACTGAGGAAGTTTCTCAGGCAAGTAGGTTTTCAAGACCATGGATTTATGCTTTGCTCTTTGTGCTTCTTATTCAGAAGAAAAAAATAAATAAAAACATCTCTACCAAATGAATATGTTCCTCAATAAGATTTCCAATAATGTACTTTTGTGCCTTGATTCTGCCAAAAGATTCATGTATGCAAATCCCTATAGCTGTGCAGGACAATAAAGACCTTAACAGCCCTCCAGTTAGGCACGGAAAACCACACACATAGAAACTTGCTGCAGAAAGTGTCAAAAGAGGAGGTAGGCATTTAAATTAGGATTTAGCTGAGCTGTCTCAAATGCTAAAGGTGCCCAAATCCAAATCTGCAATCCAAAAAGTCATCAGGGCTGCTGTCCGTGGATGGGAGGAAGGAAAAAAAAAAAAAAAAAAAAACACACCTCCAGGATTTGAATATTCTAACCAGTAGATAGGAAAACAAACAAACAAACAAAAATCCTATTTCTTCCTGTCTGTTCTGATCAGCGAATGAGCACAGTGGCCCAGGTTCAGCAATGCAAAGGATGTCTTCCTCGCAGCTCTGTACCAACCTGCAGCTTCGTGATGAGGACACTGTGCTCTGACATAAGAAACATCAAAGCTTCTCACTCCAGACACCACACCAAGCCTAGGTCTTCAAGTTCTTTGCAAAGACCTTAAACTCTCTAGTATCGCGGGACAAAGGGGCACTTTCCTGCAAGGTTTCCAGAAGACTAGAAACTCCTGGTGGTTCTTTCAAGCAGTCCTAGTAGACACTTACCTCAGGAGGAGGTGTCAGCACCAAAGCAGACAGAAGCCTTTTTTGGTTCTGGTTTGGGAACTTGAACTCTTGAAGAAAAGCAGGTGCCCAGCCATATCCCTACACTTAGCCCTTCTCCATAGCCAAATCTACCTGCCTCATGGTTCAAAACTAGGGAATCTGGGAACTACTCTCCTAACAGCTACTGGGTACAACAACACGCCTAGGCCCTTAAGGCCAGGTTTTCTACCTCCTAAAAGATAATTAAGTACCTCTATCTTTTATTTGGCTCTGGGTCTATGTCAGCTTCATATAGATTTAGAATGACTCTGAAATATACCTAATCCAGTTAGTTCTTATAAGATTACTATTTTAACTGTTTATTCAAGGACATGCCTTGAGATTTTTTGGTTGTTTTTGCTTTTGTGAAAGTCAAGGTAATGTTTCCAAGTGAAAAGGCACACAGAAAAAATACATATTCACAGATTAAATGGTATTAAGCTATTAGCAATACAATAAGTAACTTTATGAACTAAAAATGGTGGATTTTCCATAAATCTCATCTTCTCAAGCAGTCAAAAAAAAAAATCCATGCAGACATTTCAATAACTTATAACATTACAAACTGTAGGCATAACTGACCTACCACGGTTATCAAGGTGAAATAAGGAGAAATTGATGAGTTGACACGTTTTAAAGAAAGGGCAACATTAAAAATGGAGTTACTTAAAGCTTTAATGTGCCAGGTGGTCAGTTTCTCTGCTCCCTCTCTCCCCCAAAAAAAAAAAAAAAAAAAAAAAAAAAAACTGGGGAGAAGTAGGAAAAGATAAAAAGGAAAAACCTCAGAAAAGCCATCTTAATGAAAAAGAAATCCATAGGAAATTCCTTTGTCTACTGCTAAGGAAAGCACATCTGTTCATTCATGGACAGAGGCATAAAACAGACAGCTGCGTGGCAAAACTGCCCCACCCCAGGGGAAAAAAAAAAACAAGGCATGAACAGCAAAATCCCCACACGCGAGACCCAGTCCCGGCCCACGCTCAGGAGCCCGAATGTGCAACTGCAGACGAGCTCCCCTCGCGCCTTGCTGCCACCACCAGCGCATTGAAAACTGCAGCATGCGCTGCACATCCCTGTCGGGCCGGAGCGGGGGCCAGCCAGAGCCTCGCTGCGGTGACAGGCACCACGGGGCTCTGCGGGCGCCGCCAGTGCAGCACCCCAGCTCTCCCCGCATGACCCACTTACGGGGAAGGCCGGGCGCCCGCGCGCTCCCTCGCACGCGCGAGGAAGGTTGACATTGACGCTCCTGCAGCGCACAGCTAAGGCCCAGCTCGGGGGCAGCCCCCACCGTTACTACATGAATAGATGGAGGAATAAAAACAATGTTACAAATATGGCAGGGTAATCACTTAGCCGTTTATTTCACAGTGCGTCTCCCCCTGCGTTGGCAGGAGAACTGGTACTGCTGTTTTCACTGTAATTTAGTTTTTTTTAAAAAAAAAAAAAAAAGTCTTGTCCTTTTTGTCCCCTTTTGTTGTAGGCCAGGTCAGTGGCGCGGGCATTTGCAGATACAGTACAAAATAAACCAGCGTTTTCCTGAGCACCTCTCAGAGTCGGGCATCGAGTTCGTTTTTTAACGTTTCTCGCGCCCCGGGGAGCCCCGCGCGATGGCGGGGCACGGCCGGCAGCCCCGGCGCCGCAGCGCAGGAAGCCGCCGCGGGCCGGAAAGCGCCGCGCTCCCCCGCGACTCGCTGGCGGGGGAAGGAGGAGGAGGAGAAGGAGGAGGGAGAGGCGGAGGAGAGGCGGGGGTGGGGAAGCTGCGGGCTCTGCGGAGCCGAGCGGGGCCAGGGGCTCCCCCCTCCGGCCCGGCCCGGCCTGCGCCGAGGAGCTGGCGGAGCCGAGCGATTAATTCAAGATGGCGCCCGGCGCCCTCCACCTCCCCCCCCCGCGCGCGCCGCCATTTTGTCTCCTCCTCCAGACACTCTCCGAACCCCTCTCGGCTGGGCCCGGGGCCTGGCACCGACCTCGCCCGCCTC
>VWPW01022618.1:127390-155672 GCA_013389825.1 Crypturellus undulatus
GCTCGGCCCGGCCCGGCCCGCTCGGGAGGCCGCGCGGCCCCGCGGCTCCTTCATTTTTTTATTATTATTTTTTTTAATTTGTGCCTCTGTGTTTGGGCGGGGGGACGGACTGGGCGATGTGGATATTCAGTATGTGTGTGTGTGGGGGGGGAGGTGCGGCCTTGGGTCACAGCCCGCAGTTAAAGAACGGTAATTAGTTATTATTATCGTTAATCATAATAAACAGGGGATCTGGGCGAAGCTGGGGAGCCAGCCGGGGGCTTGGGGAGCTGCTGTGGCACAGGAGGCATGCGGGCAGCCGTGCCCCCGGGGCGCCTGGCCCTTACATAACAGCCATGGCGGCCTGCGCCAGGCCGGGGTGAAGGTGCTTGAGGAGGCACTGCCAGTGCCGAGGGGAGCCGCCACGATGACAGCTCCGTGTGGGAATCTGTGCCCCACTTTGCTCCTGGTGCTTGCTTTGATTTATATATTTTTTTATTTTATTTCAGAAAAATAGTTTACGCTTGGCCTGCAAAAGACCGTCTTAAAGTTTTTGATGCCTCAAAAGAACCCCCACAAACTACCTCCCCCCAAATGTATCGGCGTATCTTGGTGGAGAGGAGTAGGTATGTTCAAGCTGGTTGGGGTTCCCACGCAGCTCTGAGGTCAGGGTGTAAGGAGACTGCTCTATGTGCTGTGCTTACCCATTACATAAGCTGGAGGGAAACTGGCTGTTGTGCTCACTGAGTGAGGTGAGCGTTATTCACCTGGGTCCCCATGAAGAGCATATAGGCAATGTGTGTGTTGGGAATGAGTCTTTGGATTCAGCTTTGACTTGGCTTTAATTTTATGCGTGAGTCCTTCTCATCTTAACACCCAGGTGTAAAAAATAGCTTGGAAAATGCCTGTGAAGTACTTAATTTCAGTGCAACATATGGTAAACGTGCTCAGAGCTGTGCAAATTTTAATCATGATACTGAGACCAGCGTAACACTTCGTAAGATTAATTCCTTTTAATTAGTTCTATGAAGTCCATAATTCTACTTTTGTAGAATCAGCCCATGTCTTGTTTTGCAAGAGAGCTTCCTAAAATATTTACCTTAAAAAGAACTGCTCAGCTTGACCGTCCATGTAATGCTAATGCAAAATATTTTTAAGTAAATATTCTAGTTAGGACAGAAGAGGCCAAAGTAATTGGACCAGAGAAAGATGATCACAGATTCATAGTCAATAACAAGATAGATCAGGTAGAGGGAAAAAAAATAAAACTATTTATTCTGTTTTCAATTAACTACTGATAACATCCTTGGTAGGTTGTAACATTTCTCTAGCATAATTTATTATAAATACTTTCTTAGAAGCTAGGCCACTAAAGTAATGCATTAGAGCATCTGTCACATGAGGAGAAGCTGAGAGTCCTGCCTAGTGAAGAAAACAGTTAGAGGGGGGGAATCTTTCAACTCTGAATAAAACCTGATGGTGACGCTGCTTTCAGCATGAAAGTTGGACTAGGTGGTCTCTAGAGAAAGATTTCTAACCTTAACAATTAATGATTTTTAAGCCTTTTTTTTCTGACAAAAGTGCAAGGAAATTGCTAATAAGGAAATGGCTGTCTGCGTGTAACTATTTCACTTTTATCCCCTTGTTTCTTCTCTAGGGCCAGATATCAGCAGCTTTTGAGTGTTTAGAGAGACTTAATCCTGTTACAGCTACCACCCAAATGTTATTCCTAGCCACTACGGCTTCTGATGGCCACGAATAAGCCACAAATATCCTGGTATGGTGTGGAAGATGGTAGCTCCTGTCCACTGGGCTCCAGGAAGGAAGCTGTGTTTATGGGTGATATTCATAGCTGTTTCTGCTCACAGTTGATGGAGGAGTCCAAGAGCAGAACATGCTTTAAAACTACAGGCAATAAGTAGGCTTACTTCAGTATGTAAGATGTAGGTTGACTTGCACAGATATTCTTGTAACTTGCACTTTTTGAAATTAGGTAAGAATTGGTAAAACCGTTGCAAGCAGTAGGATTTCTGACCTGAATGAGATGAGGTTGTGTCAGCCGCAGTATGCAGAGTCGGTGTCCGGCTGGTATTGGTGGTTTCCCAGATTCCATGAACAGAGCCTTGACCTTCTGACTCTAATCTTATCTGTCACCTAGTGCTTCTTTAGGGTACCTTTTATTAGAGTGTATTTTGGTGTCTGTCATTCAGCCGTTGATGCAGTGATTTATCTGTTTTCCCCCCTACAAAAGCAAATGAAAGCTCGTGGCTTTTGTTCAGGTGTCCCCTTCTCTACTGGTACTTGTCAGTCACTGAACTAGTTCTGAAGGAATGCCCTGGTTATTTGCTCACTTGGTGACTCCATTATGAAAATATGACCAGATTAAATCAGTTTACTTAAAAGAGTTAAGTCTGTGTAATATCAGCTCAACATGTCCTTTTGGTCATGATGAAAAGGTTGGTTTGGCTGTGAGTCAATGTGGCTGATAATGTTCTCCATTTCACTCATAGTTTACATGGGAACAAATTAGTAAAGAGTCATTTTTGGTCATTTTGGTTCCTTTCTGTTTATCTTGTCTCTTATTCAGATCCCTTTCTCTTACCTGTCAGATGCTTAGCAAGCACAACTGTAGTGAGTAGCACAAATTACTCAAGCCATAACTCCTCCATTGCTAGCAACTCTAGGTTATAGAAATGAAATGCCAAGCTGTAAGGGTCATCAGCATTTTGTTGACTGGTTTGTAGTCCTTTACACAAAAACTTGTTTGCTTATTGATTTACAACAAAATCAAGTTATTTATTAGCCAGTTTATGATGTTTCTTTTTACACTAGCATTTTTTTCCACCTGGACAAACCCATCACAGCTACTGCTGAATCACCACTTAGAGTTAAATCAAAGAAGTGACTTCATTTTACAGTAGAAACATTCTGAGCCTATTGAAGTGATACCTTAAAGTTTGGTGGAGCTTTGCGTGTTTGTTTGTTTTCTTCTGTGCAGTCCCAAGCATTGGAGACCATGTCGGCAAGGAAGTGGTAGTTTTGTTCTCATTTCTTCCAGAGTAGTCTTTTTGGTAACATGTTTTTATAGATTTTCTACAAATACTTCTTTGATCTTCTAGTTCCTATTTGAAAATAATAAATAAAGGAAATATTAAGGAAGTAGAAAGAAATAAAGGAAATAAAAAGGAAATGCTTTCTTCTTATCCAAGAACCTGAAGCTTTCCATAACTCTTTTTAAATTTTAGTTATTAATAAAGGTACATTAATATTGGTGCATGTGCTCCAGTACTTACCTGCAATAATCTGATTAAAAACGAATGGTTAAGAAGGATTAACAAAATTGCTCCTAACAGCACGAAACGGGTTTACTTCAAAATTGCAGTAACTGCCAACCTAGTGAAAAGTTGGAAAAAATCATCTTTTTGTACAAATACAGGGCAAATGCAGAGTGATGCCTTCCTCAGAATATCCTTTCAGCTTGCTGTGTCAGCAGAGGAGGTGACCAGTCCCTTTATGTTGATAAATGTGGATCTCAAAAGGCCAGAGCAAACCCAGCGAGACTAATAATCAAGGCCAGTTTCTGAATGTCTGAGCGGGATGGGCTAGGGGCCAGTAAGTTCATCATCTTGATTTCAGTCCTGTACAAAATAAGAAGAAGATAAGGAATTTATCTGATACAGAATAAAATGACAGGAATGTAACGAACACCAATAAGTGTGGTTTAAGGGTCAGAGAACTAGGTAAATACACCTGGTTTTACTGAGCAGAGGAGAAGCTTGAGCAGAGAATTAAGTGTGTAGAGGAAGTGGACTCGATAGTACACAAGTTAATCTCCCATATTTTCAATATAAAAGATTTCGTGGCTTAAAAACTGATATACTGACAGATGCAAAGGAATAAATATCATTACAAAAATAACCAAATAGACTGTTCTTGGAGGAGGAGTCTTAGTTACAGTATCTAGCTCAACTTTCATCCATGATGTAGATGTAATTATGGTATTGCTGATGATTATATTTGTATCTGTCGCAAAGATTGCTTGAGTAGGACAGTAATAACAACAAGGAGAAAGGCTGTAATGCAAAACAGTCACACAGACTAGATTACCATTCAACCAAGTTATCTGTTTTAAGTGCAAGGTTATGTACTTGTGATTAATGAAAAAAAGATTACTGCATTATGAAAAGCAGCGACCTTAACTACAAAAGGTTAAAGCCTTTACGCAAACAATCAAAAGATTCCTCAGGAATAGGTTCTGGTATGCACTTAGGAGCTAGTGCTGTTGCGGGTGCTAGAGGTGGAGCGGCTACTAGAAATGAAGTGAGGTAGCCTAGGTATCTGCTTTACAGTCCGTATTTGTAATGGGCTGAAAACTGAAGAAGGCATACAAAAGTTTGGAAGCTAAAAAGTCCATAGCTTAAAAATATATATTTTTTAAAGATACATGTATTACATAGTGATATCCTGGTATCTGAAAGACAAGTTTAGTCCAGTGAAGGATAAATTGGTGGCTGGAAGTTTAAGCAAGATAGATTCAATTTAAAAAATTAGGCTTTTTTAACAGTAAAAGGTGGCTAAGCACTAGCAAGCCACAGGTAACAAAATCGATTCTCTTCCCTGTTATGTCTTCAGCTCAAAATTGGATGCCTTTCTGGGAGTTTTCTCTGGAGTTAAAGCTATTTGGTTTATAAAGAGATAAGTGAAATTTAGTGTCTTCTGCCACAAAAAAATTCACATCAAGCAATCTGTGATAATTCCCCTGCCATTTCAGAAGTGCAAGGTAAGAAGAAGGAAGAACATAATTTCTTGGAGTGGTATTTTTTTTGTGTTCTGATTTCTTCTATTTAAGAATAGTTTCAAATCGCTCCTTTTGCTCTGCCAAGCTATGTCCAGGGCTGGCTGTTGTTTGTAGTCAATAAAAGCTTCTCACAGCTTTTTACAGTCTGCATAGGATTGAGCAAAATACCTAGAGAATTAGCCCACCATTAATTTTTGAGTTAGCAAATGTAATTGTCTAACACATGCCTATGAAGACACATAATTTCTTAGTAGATTTCTCTGGCATCCATCTACTGGTGCTTGCACTCAGCCAGTCCTACTTGTTTCCTTTCTCCTTCCAGTATCTCATGCTTTGGCATTTGTAAGCCAGTTGTTACACTGAGCCCCTAAATCCTGTTCTACTTTACTGACTGCTTCAGGAAAGGGTCTTTCTGTGGCAATCACAAGGAGAAGGTTGTCACCATCAGCCCTTCATATCTCCTGGCGCCTGCTTGGTCCTTCTCCGAAAAGGTTCTGGGCTAAAGGGTCTCAAGGTTTTCCATGTACAACCTGAAAAGTTCCAGTAAGGAGTGAGCTATGGCCTACAGGAGGAAATGTGCCAGAGAAAACTCGATCCCAGCCACTGTGCCCAAAATAAGTCTCAAGAGGAGGTCCTGTGCCTACTTGATGCAAAGATCCCACCAAGGAAGAGTTGCTGGAATAACCCCAAACAGCAATGCTTACTACTGGCCTGTGTGACCAAGGAAGGCATGTGGCCTAGTGAAAATCTGCAACATGCATGAAGCAAAGTCCCTTAAATCTGTCTGCAGAAAAGCAAAGACAAGTCATTTGGAACCAATGGAATGTTTCATCTGCAGTATGAAGTGTTGCATCCTGCTATGTCCAAGGAACCAACATGAACAAATCCAAGAAAATCACATTAGTGAGACAAAAAGAATGCTGGCTGCTCCAAGGGGTGGGGAAGGCGCAAGATGAGGAACCAGGGTTGGAACCCCTGCTCAGTGGGAGGTCAATAAGATCAATCTTCTCTGTGGGTACGGAGTCGCAAGCCTACCAAGTCATCCAGGTGCCCCTGTGCATGTGTGATCCACAGGACAAGTGCTGCATAACCCTGCACGCCTCTCCTGAGGCTCACTTCAAGCTGTTGACTTTTTTTTTGGCATTCTGTTGGTCAGAGGCAGCTCACAGGTAGCAGTTTTTCTATTTTCCCAGGGTCTCTGGTAGTTACCTCTCTGCGTAATTAAAGACATAGTAAAATCAGCGCAAAACTGCATCTCTTGGCATCTCCTCTACCTCCCAGAGCTGGCGACGCTTGGTTTGCTCCCGCCAGGCAGGGTGCTGGCTCCCAAGGACTGCAGCACCAGGGGAGGCTCTGGCTGAGTGTCCTGCACATCGCCCTCTCCGGGAGGCTGCAAAGCAGCTCTGTTCTGCCCAGCTGCACATTGGGAAGCGGGATTCCACGACTCCAGCCTCCTCCTCGCAGAGAGGGCTGCTTTGGCGCTGGTGGGAAGCGAAGGCTTGGGAGGCACAGACCTTTCACTGTCTGAAAAAGGTGGCTTTGATGCTTGGACTGCACGTAGTGTCCGGCCTGATGCTTGTCAAAACAGGTGACCAGGCCACTGATTACCTGCCATGCCAACATTCACAGCACAAGCCACTCACTTGTATGGAGTTGCGGAGCAGAGGTATGAAGGTGCCAAGCACACTTCAGGATATCATGACACTCCACGGCACAGATCTGCCCTCATGGTTTTTTTTGTCAGTGTGGTTGAAAATGGCCCTGTGTATGGATCTCCAAATTTAGAAGAAATTATAGACAACCAGCTTGAGGATGTTCACTGAACTGCTTGTGCATACAGGCAGATGAAATATAGGAGAGTTAGACACTCGACTACACACGATAGATGGGACTGTAAGAAGGAAATAAGAGAAATACTTCCTCATGATCAGAAAACTAGTTGCAGTGAATGAAGTAATGAAAAAAAAAGACCTGAACAACTGTACTTTAGTATACATTTTTTTTTTTTTTTTGGGAACATGCCACTAAAAATGCTTATCAAATCACAGAATGGTTGAGGTTGGAAGAGACCTCTAGAGATCATCTAATCCAACCCCTGCTCAAGCAGGGACACCTAGAGCACATGGCAGAGGGTGGTATCCAGGTGAGTTTTGAAGATCTCCAGACAAGGAGACTCCACAGCCTCTCTGGGCAGCCTGTTCCAGGGCTCTGTCACTCTCACAGGAAAGAAGTTCTTCCTCACATGAAGATGGAACTGGCTGTGTTTCAGTTTTTACCCTGTACCCACTGAGAAGAGTTTGACCCATTCTTCTTTATGTTCTCCACTCAGGTATTTGTACACATAGGTAAGATCTCCTCTCAGTCTTCTCTAAGATAAACAGGCCTAGCTTGCTTAGTCTTTGTTCATACGATAGATGCTCGAGTCCCTTAATCATCTTTGTCACTCTCCGCTGGACCCTCTCTAGAAGCTCCGCATCCCTCTTGTCCTGGGGAGCCCAGAACTTCACCCAGTACTCTATGTGGTGCCAACCTGACTTGGCCCCATTTACCACCCTCTGGGCTCTGCCCTCCAGCCAGTCCTCAATCCACTTCACAGTTCACACTTCCAGAGCTTTCCTATGGGGATGTTATGGGAGACTGTCAAAAGCCTTGCTGAAGTCAAGGTAGACAACATACATGTCTCTCATTGTCCATCCAGCTGGTCACCTCATCATAGGCTATCAGGTTCATGAAACATGACTTCCTTTTGGTGAGTCCATGCTGGCTACTCCTGATAACCTTCTTTTCCTTGACATGCCTAGAGATGGTCTCTAGGATGAGCTGCTCCATCACCATTCCAGGCATGGAGGTGAGGCTGACTGGCCTGTAGTTTCTTGGTTCTTCCCTCTTGCCCTTTTTGAAGACACGAGTTATGCTGGCTTTCTTCCTCCAGCACCTCCCCCACTCTATGACCTCTCAAAGATGATGGAGAGCAGCTGAGCAATAACCCCTGCCTGTTGCCTCCGCACTCTTGGGTGCATCCCATCCAAGTCCACAGATTTATGGGTGTGCAGTTTGCCTAAGTAATCCCTAACCCAATCCTCCTCAACCAGAGGAAAGTCCTCCTCTCTCCTGGTTCTCTCTCTTGTCTCTGGGCTCTGTAGCTCGTGGGGACTGGCCTTAGCAGTAAAGACAGAAGCAAATAAGGTATTTAGTAACTGCCTTCTCTGCATCCTTTGTCACCAAGGCACCCTCCCCATTCAGCAGCTAACATTTTCCCTAGTCATCCTCTTGCTGCTGGTCTATTTATAGAAGCCCTTCCTGTTGTCCCTGACATCTCTCACTAACTCTAATTCCAAACGGGCCTTGGCCTTCCATGTTGCATCCCTGCATTCTCTGACAATGTTCCTGTATTCCCGTGCGGCCTGGCCCTTATTCCACCTTACATGTTCTTTTTCTCATTGAGTTTGCTCAACAGCTCTGTGCCCATCCATGGAAGCCTCCTGCCCACCTTGCCCAACTTCTTTCGTATAGGAACGCACTGATCCTGAGCTTGGAGAGTCGTGTTTGAATATTAGCCAGCTTTCCTGGACCCTTTTCCTTCTAGGACCCTGACCCAGGGGATTCCTCCAAGGAGCTCCCTGGTGAGGTCAAAGTTAGCTCTCCTGAAGTCCAGGGTTGCAGTCCTACTTCTTGCCCAGCTTCCTTCTTGCAAGATCATGAATTCCAACATCTCATGGTCACTGCAGTCAAGACTGCCCCCAGCCCTCACACTTCCCACTAGACCATCTCTGTTTGTTACTACCAGGTCTAGCAGCGCCCCTCTGCTTGTTGGCTCATCAACCACCTGCATCAGGAAGTTACCTACAATGCTCTGCAGGAACCTCCTGGACTGCCTGTTCCTGGTTGTGTGATTATCCCAGTAGACATCAGGTGGTTGAAGTCCCCCATAAAGACCAGGGCCTGGCATCGTGAGGCTTCTTGCAGCTGCCTGTAGAAGGCCTTGTCCACTTCCTCTCCCTCATCAGGAGCTCTGTAGTAACCACCTACGACCGTGTCACCCCCGTTGGCCTGCCCTTTAATCCTCACGCAGAGGCTCTTGATCTGTGCTTCGTCCTCCCCTATGCTGAGCTCGATACATTCAGGTTGCTCTCTCATGCAAAGAGCAACTCTGCCACCTCGCCTTCCTGGCCTGTCCTTCCTGAAAAGCCTGAAGCCATCCATGGCTACATTCCAGTCACGAGAGCTGTCCCACCATGTCTCACTAATGGCAATGAGATTGTGGCCCTGCAACTGTGTGTGCATCTCCGGTTCCCCTTGTTCATCCCCCATGCTGAGTGCATTTGCACAGAGGCATTTGAGTTGGGCTGCCCACGTGCCTCTAGATGGAACTGACCAAGAGTCTACCAAAGGAGGTCTTCATGGCTTTAGGAAACTTCATTTTTCCTAATGCTGGGTTAAACATTGCTGAGAGCTGTGTAATGCTGGCAATGGAGGCAACAAGATGAAAATCCATGACAGAATTGTGACAGCTTTTTCAGTTGAAGTTCATGGCAATACTGACAGAGGACAGTTAAGGAGTGGGAAGTAGGAAAATAAGGAAATGTGACCTGAGAATATCATATATGTACAGGATAGTTTGGGATTTGAAAAATGGCCTCAAGGCTGGACAGAGCTTCCGATGGTTCCTGCTATAAAAGGGTAGTAAAAAAGTGTTCAAATTAACCACTCTTGTGACTAACACATTTTTGAAAACATCACTGTGTGTCTTAAAGACCCATGCCCGATGTAAAGAACCTCCTAGCTGGGTTCAGAATGAAAAAAGAGCTGATGTTCAGCCTGTCTGGGCTGTGCTGTATAAGATGCTTGTAGAGCAAGATCAAAAGAGGAGCAAAATATTTATAGACTTACAATGTTGATATATAAAGTCAATACGTTTAAACTGATGTAATTGTTTTAAATGGGTGAAAATGCCATGGAGCTGATATGAGATCTCTACAGGTGTGCCTCTCAGATAAGTTCTTTTAAAAACTATTTTAAGTAGGCAGCGTGGCTTATTTTGAAGTTATCTGACATTTTGAATTATGCAGGTTTTTAGTTGCTCATCAAACTTTGCCAGCTTTCACAAGTCTGAAATTTTCCATAAGGGGTGTTGGCCTCAAACAGTTTTTTGGGAGGATTCCAGCCACAGTTTTTTTCGTCCGCCTGAGATCAAAACTACAGATTTTTTTCCTTGTTAAAAAAAGTTTTTTTGTTTGTTTGTTTTAAAGTAAAAGAAAAAAAGCTTTGAAAAAAAGATCTTACATTTAAACAACAAGGTGGCCCTTGTATTCAGTGAGGATCACTGATGTGCTCTACAAAACTGACAGTTATTTGGCAGCATTAAAAACTTCGAGATAGCTTGGTCTACACATACTCAGTAGACTGCTTTTTTAGCATTTAGTTGGTAAAGGTGCGTTTCCAGCTAGTTCCAGCACTACATACAGAGTGCTGTGCAAGCTTTAGGAAATTTTGAACTGGGGAGGTGAGCACTTCCATTTTTGGTATACAATTTCAAATATCTTTCAATGTCTTCGGGAAAAAAAAAAGTAAAAATGGGGGTGGGTGGGGAAGAAGAAAGAAAAAGGCCAAGATTTACCTAATCACTCTGTAAGGTCACATTTGTTTTGCCTTACTTTTCCATTATTTAAACATATCATTTCCAGCATCGTTGGTGAGTGCCTGGAGTGAAGGTGAAAGTAACAGGGTATATTGAGCGCCGTGCCCTGCTGGAAGGCTGCACGGGCAGCGGTTGGGAAGGAGAGGCTAGCGAGGATTCACACACTTGAAAGGTATATCTGTTTTCTCTTGCTGGCTGAGAAAGTTGCAAAGGGCCCTGAGGGCTGCCTGCCTCGGTGACTACATGAGCGCTGTATTTTGAAACAGGACTGCGCCAGCCCCTCCCTGCTTTTCCAATAAATAGTTTAGCAAGACGCAGGGCATTACAAAACAAGCCATTCCATTAAGGCACAAATCCGGTTTTCGGTGAGGCTTTAACAGCAACAGAATTTCGGCTAGAACAGCATTATAGACAAAGCTGATTTTTTCGGGCTATGCAGCCGTAGTTCAAAGCTCGGTTATTTGTTGTCTTTCCAGGCAGGCTCTTCCGCAGCTCTGCTAACAATGCTCCGCGTGAGCCACCGCGGCTCTTTGAAACCCTCCGGTAAAAGATACCGTGTAGAAATGAGAGGTGAGCTCCAGCTCTAGCTTCTGAGGGCTCTAGCACAGATACCGCCAATTTCTTCTCCGTTCTTTACGTTAAAATACAAGTCATGGCATGAAACTGTCAGATATGATTGAACCAATGGGCTCATATTAAGAAGGAAGCAAAACCAAGGAGCAACGCACAAGTGGGTCTTAAACTTCTAGAAGTAGAGGCCTCTCTGAAGAAGCCCCTTGTTTCTCCCCGTCCCCGCTAACCTGGGCTTAGGGAGTCTATAACGAGTCAAGTTGATAGGACTTTGACATTCGCTTAGTCTATGTGGGAGCTTTTCAGTAGTCCAGGAGCTGCCAAGTCTCACTAGGGGACTGAGCGCTTACTTCCCTATGATACGACGTGGCAAAACAGGCACCTTCACAGCAAGTTAAAAGAATCCTTTAGAAAACACCTGCAAAATTAAATTCCCCACACAAGCATGTAAATTGGCAGAAACGTAATAGCATGAAGTAGAAAGCAGTGCAAATACTTAATCCTTCAGGAAAATGGAAGTAATTTAAGATGGCAGTTTCCAAAGTACTTAAGGCGCAGTTTCCTCTAAGCACATAATAGTCCCCCTGGCATTAGCAGGACTATTGGTGTACCTGGAGTGCGCACCAGTACACCGAGGGCTGGCAGGGCTGTTCTGGCGTTTGCTGGCTCAGCACATCTCACACACACGCTATCAGACAGCCAGGCAAGAGGCAAGAAGCCAAAACCATATCAAGAATTTCTGAACACTTGCAATGGTTAAGGAGGCAGCAACTATGCTCTCATACCTTTCCCAGTGAAAGGTATGACTCCATTTTAGATTTATAATACATGAAGTTGTATACAATCACTGCCAAATGAATAAGTAAGGAACAATTCAACCATGAAACTTTTTGCTATATTTCATATTATTGAAAGCATCTTCGCTGTAGCCAAAAAAAAAAAAAAAAAAAATTCTACTTTCACATATCCCATCCGAGCCAGAAAAGTAGAAATTGCTGCTTAAATGAACCTCGCCAAAAGCTGAGGCTGCAATTTTACATGTGCATTACTTAGGTCTGTTGCAAATGAAACATTTGAGGACCGTAATAGATCATTAACTATCTATTTAATATTAAATCACAGGCGACTAAGTAAAAACAGGAAGAAAAATAAATCACAGAACTGTAAGGCAGATTTACAGAAGAAAATGCTGAAACAATAATTAAACATGGAATTGTCTAGTGTTTGGCAGGAGGAAGAGCTGAGAAGATCTTCCTAAAGAAAGCAAGAATCTGTTAGACTTCTTTACAAATGTCAACAAAAGAGGCAATAAAGGACAGCCGTTTCCTCTACTGAATATTGAGAAAAAGAAAACAGGCTTTAGAGGGCAACTGCTTGAACTGAAAAGACAGGGGGCTATGGATGTATGCCCTCCAATTTCTCTGTGAAGCCTCTCGCAAAACAAGTTAATATCTGGTGTATTAGCATTATTTCAACACAAATGTTCTGACAGCTTTCATCTGTGCTGCAGCGTGGTGCTCCAGTTCTCTGTGTCAGACTGCAGAATAAATTTCATCTGAATGTTTAAGGTAACTGCTCTAAAAGATTCTTGCTGCTTGGCACCCAAATTCTTCTACTGGCTACTTCTTTATGGCACGTGGCTCTGGGTTAGGAGATTTCTCAAAAGTCCTTTAAGGAAGTAGGGGACTTCGCTTACAGCACTTGCTCATACAATTACTGACCAAAGTATTAGTCACCTTTCTCAAAAAAAACAAACCAAAACAAAACAAAAAAACAAAAAACGAAACAAAACAAAAAATAATAAATTCTACAAATGTTCATTGTGTCTGGAAGACCAGGAAACCACCAGGTAGGCCAGACCTGGAGATTGATGTAAACCAAGATGCACACATGCACGCACGGCCTGCTGGGCAGCCACAAGAGGAGTAACACAGAGCAGAGCACGTTGGTAATTCCAGCATTAAGGGATGTGAACATCAGCCATTAAAGCCAGCTGTGCCAGCATCGTTTTGGGAATGGCAGGACTGATGCAAGCCCAGGTGTATAGGTCGAGCCTGGCTATTGCAGGACGATATTAAGGCAACTGCATATATAATCACACAGGCACATGCGCCCTCTCATGGCAGGGAGGCGGCAGGGGCTGGAAACCAGTGGGTTTGTGCAGCATTTGAGTTACTATTATAAAGGAAGGGCAGCTATTTGGAACCCCGTGAATGTTTAGCCCTGGCCTCGCAGCGAGAAGCGACGCAGAGCGGCGGAAGCGCGCGCGGCCTGGGCAAGAGCTGGTGGGAGAAGAGTGGGCGGATGGCGGCAGGGCGGGAGCGGGCGGCCGGCGTGCACTCAGTACCCAGGATATTGTCAGGATCAATCAGCATGGAAAGAAAGGGAGAAAAAAGAAAATAAATAAAGATTAGAAACTCAAAAACTCTGTTTCCAGCAGTGGAGAAGAAGGAACTTAAGAGATTTAGTGCAATAAAAACATAATAAAAAAAGAAGAAAAAAAGCTATTAGATTTTGGGTATAGTAGAAGAAAATTAGCAAAGATGTTAATTGCAAAATTCATGCTTGGCCCCATTAGACCATAAAGAGTGAGATTTCGGCTGGAAATGTCATGTCCTGTGCACATACTGCTGTTTAGGGAAAAATTACTGCCTTACGCCACCCCTCAACTTTGTGCCACTGCACACAGTATCTGGTTATTTGTACTAAAGAAGGCCCTGCTAAGTCACACTGCCTTGTAAAATAATCTTGAAGGAATGCAGCCTGACACACAGGCTTTCCTCACAGTGCTCTATGCATCAGCAATGCCTCAGTTTAAGTTGAGCTAATGCAAAAAAAGCTATCCAAAAGCATTTGGTGGCCTCAACTAGGAAAAGAGAGTCATGAAGAAACTAATGTAATGATGGATTAAGCTATCAGAACTGTTAATCCCTTGTATTTTTTCCCTATTGTGTTTTATTTTGTCTAATTTAAAAGAATTTCCCGTAAGACAGCGACAGCATCCTCTCTGAAAGAACTATGAAACTTTCATCTTTAGAAACCAGTCTCTCGGCCAATACGGCTAAAGAAGCAATTTCTTATTGCCTTCTCTGGTATGACTACAAATCAACTTTTCTTAAAGCTTCTTTTTTTTCCAGGTACATAAGGCAGCAAAATAAAACACCGTCTTAAATCCCTGCCATTTTTTTTTTCTTAAAGCCTGCACATTCTTTAAAGACCTGACATAATGCTTCTCAATGTTTTATAGCTATTTCTTCAAGAAAGAAAGAAATCTGTGTTGTGCACAAATATAATGTCCTAGTTTGCTTTTATCTCTTTTCTACATCACAGAATTGCTCTATTTAGTTTCCACACACCCGTTCACTTATCTTTCTCTCTTTTTCTAGACAGCTAGTGTTACTTATATATAATAATATAAATATTTATGTACTAATGCCTTACTTAAGAACTTAAAGATGAAGATAATGATTTTCTGTTCCTATTTTTGCAAAACCTTTGAAAGTGGCTTAAGCTATTACAGCAACACCACCATGGCATGCCTAAGAAATGCTCCCTTCATATAACACCTGCTGCTATACAGCTAAGCACATACTAGAGGAAATGAAAATACATCCACAAAAACATCCTCCATGGATATTCTCAAGGATGCCTCCATTCTCCAATCAGCTCATCGGAGTAATCCCTAACAATAATTATCAATGAGGATAAATGAAAGCAGCTATTCACTTTTTTTTTGCTACATGGACTTATAGTTAAAATACATTAGCTTTAACTGCATGATCAGTGTGAATTATAGATCTATAGCATTGATATATGTACTTTGGTTAGGAAGTATTCTTGGTTGGATGGAGATAGTGCAAAACTATATATATAAGGTCAAAAGTGATGTCAGATAACAAAGAAGAGGTTATTTTCCCAGCTAAGGAAACCAAAATACGCAGTATCCCACATTCCCTGTCACCTCCAACCTTAGGACAAATAATGTGGCCATGAAACTGCATTGTAAATCCAGGCTGCCAACAAGTGAGATTGTCCTTTCCTTCACACCACTCTCATCTCCATCACTTCTCTGTGCTACAGCTCAGCTTCACGCAGCCACACAGCAAATTGGCTTAGGTAAGAGCTCAGCTCTTAGCCTATCCAAACAAAATCAGCTTTCTTCCAAACTCGTTTTCTCATCTGATTCACTGCACATCTGTTCAAGCACTAGAGCTGACACAGGTGCTGGTGGAACAAACATCTAGCAACAAGAGAGGACCAAACTTGAGCAGCAACGCAGACTTCTGCTGGGTCAGAGCAGCTGCGTGACCATATTTATTATCATTTTTGTATTTCGGCATCTTTTGTCACTACTAGTAACTACATCTTTGGAGATAAATGCTTTGAGGCTGCAGTTTGTGACACAGCTAAACACAACGGAGCCCTGTTTCTGAAGTCCCCTGTTTAATTTGAGCCACATAGTAAAAACAGTGTTACTGGCGTCCTCAAAAGGACAGACGCTTTGCAAGGCAAAGGATACCTTGTGAGAGGGCTGAGCGGCTAAAAGTGCCAGCCCAGCCCTTGAGAAAGGAGCCTGATGCAGGAACAGGCCAGAGCCAAGACCCTGGTTCTTCACTGGCCCTGATCTTCCTCCAGTTTCTACCAGTTCCCAGGTTCCTAGAAGTTAAGAGTTACAGAAGGAAGCTTTCAAAGCATGGAAGATGCGATCACTAAAGTGATCATGTTTGGCATTAGATACTGCTCAAGCGCCAGGGGAATTGGGAAGAACTGGTCCCAACTGTCTCAGAAATTAGAAGCACTACACAAAAACGAATGTATTTAGTCTCAAAAACACGTGAGGTAGAAAGACTTTACAAATGGAAGAACTGAATGCAAGACGGTAGAATACTTGTAACAAGGCAACAGAAAACACAATGAAAAAAAGTCAGGAACAGCCGCCAACTTGCTTCCAGGCAGTCGTTCATCATCTTAACTAGTGAAGCAATATTTACCTTTCCTACCCAGTCAAAGACACCGAGCACAGCAACTCAAACCACACTTTGAAGATGTGTGGTTTGAATATTTTTACAGTATTTTCCACAGAAATACTGTGAAACACAGTACTTTCCTCCAGAAAAATAGGAAAAGTAGTATGATTGTTAAATAGCCTATCATATCAAATACCTAGAACTATGTACGATGGTTCAAGTAAGAGTTCAGTCTAATTGGTTGAAGATATTAGAACCTCACAACTTTATTACATTATGTGTTTTCTCCTCAGGAGTGTGATCCAGCCTAACAAAGCCTAAGTGTTTTTATACTGTTTGTACCCCTGATCTCATTCTGTTTTTCGGATTTTCCAAAGTCCTTCCCCCCACTTCAACAGCTTCTGCCTGATACTTTAAATTCAAGATCATAGCTAATATTTCCTCACTAGCTTAATGCAAGTTTGAAATAAGCAGGTTAAACCTGCATGAAGATGTCAGGTCACCCACACAGTGCCACAATGACAGCTACCTTCCAAATGAAACATTCTTTTTATAAATTCACTCTAAAATAAGATCAAAAACAGCATTGCCAGTTCAGATCCAGTTTACTTGTATTTCTTCTTTGTGGTTTTATCCAGAGCCCTTGTTAACACTGTGACAACTTTAAGAAGTCAGTCAACATTGCCATCCTAGTTACAAAGTGTAATACAGCCACAGTCAGAACCATTCACATCCAGACAAAACGGGATGTTGTGCAGAAAGAGGACTAGTCCTCAAAGAGTCTTGGTTTTGCTTGTTTTTAATTTTTGTGCTGCTGGAACAATCACTGCAGTCTTTTGTTACTCAAAAAATTGTAGGAATTAATGAAAAATAAGCAGTATTTTATTTCAATATTGGATTTATGGTTTGTGTGTTACACTGGGGCTGGATTGACTGATATCAAACAGATATGCCTCAAACACAACATAAATTAGACATGCCATGAGACATGTACAATTAATTGTACTAAAATGAGGATAATTGAACCCACTTCTACGCCAATTCTTTTACACTTTTAATAGTGATAGTGACTAGTATTTTAGTAAGAGGGTAAAATTCAATAAAATGTCAGCCATACAACTCAAAGATAATGTTTGCACAGCTTCCAATTCCACTGTGAAAATATACCCCCCCCAAGATAGAAATAGGCACTTCATCTTTAAAAATGAAGCACTCGTTTTCGTTCTTCAGTCATCGTCAACAGTTGGCTTGATTGTCACTCCTCTTCTGATTTGACCCCAGCCAATTAAACTGCAAAATAAAAGCAGTGTATATTACTTCTCGTAGTGTTTACGAATACCCCGAGTAACTCAAGCACCTTCGGTCATACTTCTGCCTTCAAGTTTTCACAACATTCAGAATTTTACCCACTCCCTCCCGGAAGCAGCCAGCAAGATCTAAGAGCAGCTACAGAAAACATATAGTGAAGAACAAGGGAAAGAACATGCATATGTGTCAGCCAAGACAGTACTTTTGAACAGTGATTAAAAATCTCAAATTCTGTAACTTAAGGTATAATAGCAAACTAGAAGCACATTCATAGCTTGCTTGCTATCCACATATATACAAGTGCTGCATTATTTTAAGAGAGAAATGAAAATACGGAAATACAAACAAGATGACACTGAGATTATACGCTGAAACACAACTCAATGAATGTACAAACCTATACTTGAAGGTAACACAACTCTGATATGTTCTAGCACTTATTTTCAGTAATATCAAGGCCCTCCCCTCCTTTTACAGACCTTAAGTCTCAACAAAAAATACACTACTACTCAAAATTAAGATTATATCTGTTTCCAAAAATAGAAGAGGGCCCATATTATTGACATTGTCTCAAAAAAAAGAAGGAAAAAAGAAAAGCGTTACATTTCCAGCAAGGAGATGAACAGCAACCAAGTACCTATCTGTTAAGTTTTAAAGAACAGAAGACACCCATTTAGATATTCCAGAACAAAATCTGATTCACACTTTTCTCTGGGCAACAGAATAATTAGGTCTGCTACGAACCTAATGGCAACTTACCGCCAGTGTTTCTCAACTCGTCGACTCAGGGCAATTTTTTCTCCCACTTCTGTGCATACAGGGTTAGTTAGCACAATCTTGCCCAAATCAGCCTTTACTGCACTGACTCTCCCTCCAGTAGATAAAGATCCTATGTTTACCATTAAAACTTCATTCTTGGATAATTTCTGCACCTGAAATAAGAGAAACAAAAATCTGAAACCTAAGCTTTAAAACACATTAACTCCACACTGTTTAGCAACAAAATGCCTCTAAGGAAGAAAAAGACCAGGGCGGGGGAGGAAAACAAACAAACAAACAAACAAAAAACACAACATAGCTGAAGAATTCAAAACCTGTAATTATCCTCACATCTAAACCATGCAAAACAGTGCCAATGGAGAAAAGTTACATTTTCATTCTTCTGAAAGGACAAATATGTTGTTTATTTAGTATTGGAGGCTTTTACAGCAGAGAAAACCCAAGAAACTATACTGTACTGTTTTCTATAAAACATCCCAAACTGCACATGCTATTTTAGTAGTGCAAACACTGGCTCGGATACAGCTCAGCCGATACATTGGCTAGATGGGAATGTTACACGCTTCTCCTGCATAATGCTCACATTCTCATCTCCCCGACGTCTACATAAATCAAGACAATTTCTCAAAATAGAACACTTCACAGGAGAAATCACAGGAGAAAAAAAAGGTGGAAAAGTTAAAAATGCACAAAGTAGTTTTTAAATTTTAATGTTATCAGTTAAGACTACAATGTTTAGTTTGATCTTTGGGTAAAATGGACCATGGAACAAGAGACTGCAGTGCATGAAGTTCACAGTTACTTTTGAACCACAGCATCTCTGCAGTATTTAGTTTTAAAGACTTCTTAAGAGAGAATCTACAAGGAGCAGGTAGGGAGTGAACATTCTGCTTGCAGAACTAGTTATTGCGCAAACAAATAGGCTGACAGCAAAGAAAAACAACTATTAATATGTTTAGAATACCTAACTTCATGAAGTATAAATACTTAACAGTATTTTAAACATCCTGATATGAATTCCTACTCTTCTGAAAAGCATTCTTCTATAGTATTAGATAAATAATGTTATTCACTTGAGACAAATGAGCGTGTGTTAGAGACAAAAATGCCATATAAATCAGAAAAAAATGTACATGCTATCAAAAATTAACACAGTTAATACGCAAATTTTAAAAAGTGTATAAAAACTGCCATCTTTCTAAAAAGGGGTACAGACCTTTGCAGCTTTCTTGTCTCCTTCAGTGCGCACACCTAATAATCTCCTTAGCAAGAAGTAAGAAATTTCTAGCTCTGTAAATATTTCAGGCAGGGCTCCCACCGCACCAAGAACTTGGCCTACCATTCGGTCAGCCCGACACAAAGTTGGATCAATCTTGGTTCCGACACCTAAAACGCAACAAGTTGCAAAGAATAATTGAAAGGCAGTGGCCATGTTTATTTTTTAGGGTATCTGAAGGAGATCCCAAAATAGCACTTTGAGACCTTATTCCTTATTGCCCAGAAAGCACTTCCAGAATAGCTTTTCATAAGGGACTCTGCTTACCTATAAGGCCTCCTGGAGCAGCATATTGGAGATCATTGTGTTCTGCAAAGAGTGATACAATTTTGGAAAAGATTGGCTTGCACATGAGTTTTCCTTCGCTGTCCTTCGACACAATACCAGGCCGGACCTCGATTTCCTGACCCACCTAATTGCAAAGGTGAAAAATTAGTTAAGTGGTTGTTTCACAGGAACATACAGCTAACTAGCTACTCAGCACAGACGAGACCTAGTTTTTCCAAGACCTACTATTTATATGAGTCCTTGTTTCTGGGACAATGCACAACTTCCAGGACATCTGTTGTGCTGTTTACTGAAAACTGAAAAGCTCTGTAACTTACAGCCAATGAAACACAACTACTTTTCTCCCAAGCAGCCTTAATAAAGGATTTTTATCAGCGATCATTCCTACACCTAAGTTCTAGCTTAAATTTATGCTTTTAGTGACACTGACATTTCATTCAGAAATGTTACAACACTGAGAAAAACAGAGACAACTTGATCACTGCAAGACACTAATAAACTACAAGACAAGGAAAACATGAGTTCAGCAGGCATGTAAAGATGTAGTTTGCTTTCCAGTGTAACAGAAGTACCTTTAAATTTTTTTTTTTTTTTTAATATTTTATCAAGGCAAGTATTAAGAAAAAAATCTCTCACAGTTTGTAAGCAATGAAAAAGGGTCTTGTTAGTGGCAAAAGTTGAGACTACTAAAACAAGAAATATACAAAAATAAAGACCTGTATTTCTTTTTTTTATATTTTAAAAGAGGAAAGTAACAAGTCACAAACAAAAGGGCACCTAACTTCTAGTTTAAAAATAAGAGCAACAAATTTGAATTTTATAGATTCTTTTTTTTTTTTTTTAACCAAGCATGCAAAAGCTCTACTCAATTTTACCACTGCAGTAACTTCTGAGAGAAATAAGAAAACGTTACCTTCAGAACACCCTTTAAAATACTGCCACCAGCAACACCACCCTTCAGGTCATCAACTTCACAGCCAGGCTTGTTGACATCAAAAGATCTAATTACTGGGAAAAAATAAATTGTAATCAAATTTATATTTAAGAAAAGGCTTTTAAACATTAGCATCTTTCTTTAGAAACTTAGAATCTTAACTGTTCTTATGATGGCAAAGTAATAAGTACTATAAATACAAAATTCAGATAGGATACTGAAATATGGTAAATACTTCATTCAGAATTTCTAAAGAGTAGGTGATTTTTTTAAGGCAAATCTATTTAAACTGCACATACAAACAAAAAAAAGCTTTCTGAATAGCATAAATAGAACGAAGCTTCAGTAACTAAAAAGGAAAGCCACAATCAACTATATTACAAAAAAACTTCGATCTTAATTTCGGTTTCTTTGTAACTTTGTTTTGAAATGCTGAATTGGTATGCATTATGAAAATATAAGCTTTAGGTCTTTCATATTTTGTGTAATTTTTTTTAACGGTGGAACTGATTTTTAAAATATGCTGGACCAAAATCGAGAGTTTGAGAATCATGCCCAGGAGACATGACTTCCTATCACAGTAAAGTTAAACAGATTAGTCTACCTAAATGACCTACTGAAATAATTTAATTTGCATATACAACTGTTTGTTAGTACTTTGTTAAAATGCTCCTTTACTTGCTATAAATTTGACAAGACACAAATTTGTCACCTTTATTGAATTTTATTTCTGTTTCATACTGTGTATATAGAATATACACAAAAAAGCAAGTACCCTTAAAGTCATTTAAATATATGTTAACTGAAGTATAAAAAACAACAAAAAGGAAATAGGCAAGTGTTAAACTTGCACTGAGCGTTCCTCCTGACCTTGCCTCTTTTTACAGCATTCAGCAAGGTACCACTTGAGGCTTACACACACACACACACGTAGCAAGAGACGCATCAAGGCAGTAAGACATGAGCTTATACTCACCAATAAGCCTTGGTTCAGAAGTGAAGTCTCGCAAAGGGACTGGGATTTTCTTCACTATATACTCACAAACTACCTCAATGTTGTATTTCAACTGTGCAGAGATTGGGATAATTGGTGCTCCTTCTGCAACTGTACCTAAAGCAAAGTTAAGTCCAGCATTAAGCCTTACCATAGGATTTGCAGAAACATAACCAAGTGTTTTGTCATCATTAAAAGCACTAACAAAGTTTAAGGCACCGTTTACAGCCATTTCCAAAAGCAAAAGGTAAAACAGTACTCCACCATTTTAGCTCAAAGGGTGCCCAGACCTACTTTTCAAAGCGGTTTGAAACAACCCTCTTCATGTCATGTTGCACTCTGGGTGACTGTATACAGAAGTTATACAGCTGCTCTCTAAGATAAGCTGCTGTTCTAAGAGAGAATTCACTTCTTATATGGCGATCAGGAGTTAGTATAAATTTCAGAGGATAACTCAAGCCATTTAATTCCCAAGTCTCAGGAAGGCATTGGATACATTACGAATCTCTGCACAGGAAGAGTTGTAAGCCACACATACTCTGGACAAAATCATAGTAGTGGAACTTATCACGAAAGGGAAGCTCCCAGGTTGAATGGTTAACCCTACGCTGGTCACACTATATACTTTTCACTTTGTGAGGGTATAAATGGAAATACATTTTATTATTTAAATATGAGAAATGGTCCTCATTGCTTACTTCAAGCCATAACTTTTATTTCCCAACAGAAATCACGTACGTAAATATTTGATGCATTTATTTCATGATCAGATTTCATTTTGAAGAAACAGAATTCCTATCTTACTTTAATTGTGATCTTTAAGTTTTGCAGCAAAATAAATATTTTAGAGAAATCTTAATTTTATAGAAGAATGCACTGAATTATCAAGACTTGGTAAATAAAACTAATGATATTTAAATCCTATAACTCTAGGTCTCACAAAAGACTGACAAGTTTATGCACCAAGCGACCCCAAAATAGCTGTTATGAAGAACTTCTTATGCAAGGCAATGATTTTACACTTTGAAAAGTCAGACCCACTGACTACTTTGTGATAGCTATTTGTCTATAATAAGACCAGGTTATTGCCACTGGCTTTACATCAATTACATTACTTCTGAATGCTACATTACCCTAAGCATTCAGAAACAGCGAAGAAGCATGATTCAAACCATCTGTTTTTTAACCTGTATAATCCAAGAGAAACTTTTCTTCAGACATGTAGAAAAACATTATGTGCTAACCCTGAGGAACTTCTATCACTGACTGAATTTCTGCTGTTGAAAACTTACCTTGTACAAACGCAAGAATCTGTTCATATTGTTCTTTAGCCTGGCTCTCTTTTACCAAATCAATCTTATTTTGTAGAATCAAAATGTGCTTCAGCTTCATGATTTCTATAGCAGCTAGATGTTCAGAGGTCTGGGGCTGAGGGCATGACTCATTACCAGCTGAAAGAAGAAAAGTGACTGCAATACAGAAACTATCACGACACACAAATCCCCTACTGATAGCCCCCGCACTTTCCACTGTGTCTTTATAAAAATACTACAATCACCTCTTGTTAACTTATATACAAAACACCCATCTTAGCAACCTACTTCTTTCCAAAGACTTTTAGCTTCAGCATATACACAGTACATGAGAGACGAGGGAGTACTAGAACTGGCACTTGAGTCCCCATTCTGCTTGCTCCTAACAGAAACAAATATTTTAAATTTCTAAGGTAGTGACACCTAACTCATGTCTATTTGACTCGTTCCATCCTTTAGGTCACTAGACAGCTGAGAACTGACTGCAACACAACAGACCTTTCAAAACACCTTAAAATTCTTCAGTTTTCTTATCGCCAAAGACAATAAACATGCAGAGAGGGCAATTACCAGCACAGTTAGGGTTCCAGGTACACGAGAAACCTTCTTTGGCTTCTGTCATTTGGCTATGTCATTATTATGTTTGAGCTCCCTTGATCTATCATCTGTTCTCACTGTTCTAGCTCTAAGAGACGGAAGACACAGCAGCTTATCAACTACCTCTGGCTATTCGAACTACTCTGACTGATCTCCTTTGTTGGCACTGTCCAGATAACACAATCACTCTTTATTACTGCCAACCACTATACTGTTCTACAGATGTATGAAAGTCAACTTTATCTCCTCCACTGTTTGAAAATCAGAGAAAGAATTTTCCAAATCAGTACTTGTAATTAAAGCAAAATGGGAGCTTCAGAGAAATGCAAGATTTACCTGCAGGTAAATGTATTTCAGTGAAATAATGAACATTTTACTGTACTATACAAGATTCCACTGTAACGTACCAATCTACCCATCAACTGGGACAACTACCAGACTAATTTTTTTTTTTTCTTTTTTTTTTTTTTTGGTAATACAGAAAAAACGAAGTTAGGGTACTTTTTGTAGCACCACTGCTAAAACACATCTCAAAAACACTTTTTTTAACTAATCACTGACACTTCTCCCTGAATTTTAAAATCTATATAAAATAGTTTAATGATATATAAATTCAAAAGAAAAAAAAAAAAAAAAAAAAAAAAAAAANAAAAAAACGCTCTGTTTCTGGGTACCAGTCATTACCTATCAACAGCAGAGCTGCATCCATTACTGCTGCACCGTTCAACATAGTAGCCATCAAAATATCATGGCCAGGACAATCCACAAAAGAGACATGCCTGTAGGTGAAAAGAAGATAGAAAGAAATCCAAAAGTCAATTATTAACAATTTCTGTGACTGCTTTACATGGATGTTAAGTAGATACGAAGATTAAAAACATGTGCAAAAAAAAAAGAACACACAGCAAAAATTGAAAGAAATGAGCATTTCAGAGCTACTGAGAAGTGATAATTGGAAATATTTTCATAGACATATAAAGGCTATCAAGACGGCTACAGAATAATTTTTTCTGAGTTTAAAGATTCAAAATTGTATCTTCAAACTAGGTATTGCTTTAATATTTCATAGTTACCAAAACTTTGACTGCACTTAAACGCACCAGGTTAAGTACACACACAGAAGATATAGCATATCATACTTTCACTTACATGTTTTAAAAGATGTCTCCCATTATCTAATTTTAGAAAATATTTGTCTTTAATTACATAGTTACAATTGCACTTCACTTCTGAGATTTATCTACCTTGACAACACTACAGCTGTTGGTTCCAAACTTACAATTCCACTGTGCAGTTCATAATAATTGATGCGCTTCAGCTACAAACTATGTTTGCCAAGAATCCTTATTTCTTGGTAGCATGGCACCAAAAAGCAAGAACTGACTTGCTGCTAGCTGACAAGTAAAAATCTACAATAAGCAAATAAAGAGTAAGCAAAATAATTCCAAGCTTTTAAGCAACACTGCATAATTAAAGTCCATATATGTGGCTGCATAACTATCAAAGTCCACCAAAAACTGTTGTTAGAACAAATGTCCTACTGGGAATCTGAAGAAGAGAGGGAAATAATACATGATTGCAGCAGTAATAGCAGTTCACACATAAGCACCAACTAGGAATCTTGCACAACTGCCTCCGTGACTATTCCCATTAGAAGGGAAGTGCCTGACTCCTAGTTTGGCCTGTGCCCAATCTCATGTTAAGCACCTAGCTCTCATCCAACCATTTCAGGAACTCTAAATACTTTCCTGCCTTTAGGGAGAAAGTTTAACAAGGACTATACTCCAAAGAGAAATTTCAGAAATGGCCTTGTAGGGTCCACATTAATTCTTACTTTAGCAGCTTTAAAATGTACTTTCATTAAGTGCAGAAAAAAATGTACTGGACAGCATTAAAAATAACTAAGGACTGCTATACTGCTATGCTCTTCCTGGGGTTGTGCACCATCACTAATAAAAAAAATGAAGTTTAACTGATACCTTAGGTCAGCAGTACCCAGCCTATAGCCTGTACAAGTATGTGGCCTGCAGAACCATTCATTCAGCTTGCCATTCAATCCTATCTATTTTCAGTTGCTTCCTCTTTTTGCACAAACAAATATAGTTTATATCCTTTGTTTTACAGCAGTTACCTGACTAGTTTAAAATTCCCTTTGGTGCCAGGAATATCTGTAGGAAACTCATCTGGGGTGCTACTTCCGCAAGATCGGTAGCACTCTGGTCGAGAACAGCTTGGATCATCCAGCTTGTAAATCTGTAAGTATTTTTAAAAAATTAGAAGACGTTTAATGCATCAGAAGCCAATTACAAGTTTATGAACAACCTCAAATACATTAGTAAATCTAATCAAGCACATTCACCAGATTCATTGTAATGACTCACCTTGGCATTAGCGTAACCCAACTTGATGGTGATGTTTCTCTCCAATTCATTTTTAAATCTGACAGTATGAACTCCAGATATAGCTTTGACTACTGTTGACTTTCCATGGGCTACATGGCCAATTGTACCTATGTTTTAAAAGCAAGTGTTTCACAATAAGCAGTTGTTCAATTTGTGTAATGTTTCATTACAATCAGTATATTACTGCCACAAACTTCTGGAATCAGTAAGTCCAGAGCTCCCATCAGAAACATATATGGATTTAACTATTTTTGTTTAAACAAATAAAATCTTAAGATGAGCTCACAATGGACAGATTTTTGCATTTTCATGAAACTCACAGCCTTATTTTAAAATATAATAGATTTTACTTTAGCAACTACTCCCTACCCTTCCTTCAATAAAATATTCCTGCAATAAAATCATAATTTTAACAAGTCTCCTTCTGTTTCTTGATAACGTTTAAAATACAAATGTTACATTTATGAACTGCTTATATCTGTTTTATGTCTGCTTCAATAAGAACTTTTAAAAAATCTTGTCACATAGGTACCATACACTAACACGAGCGCCAGTCATATTAATGTCCTCCTCCTTTTCAGAAATTTATTTTTTACCTATATTAATTGTGGCTTGTCTGCTGATGACTTCTGGTGAAAGAGGCGTCAGCTTGGAAACATCCTGTTGGAAGAAGACTTTACAACTTATTCACTTATTCACCGTATCTAAATGCTTTAGGATTACTTGGTGCACCTTCTTTAAAATTATTTATTAATTCTATGAAGCCAAATTCAACCAAGCTAAGTAAAATAACTCTAGATATACATTCTATTGCTCTGAAAATGTGAAAAAGGATACAAGCGATCAAAATCCTACAACTGAAATAGTTACAAGGTATTTAAAGAGATAAAATAATGTTTATCACAAAAGTAATGTTCCAATCAACATCTAATTATAATTTACTGCTAATACCTGTCAAATCAGAAGACTTGCAGATATACTCATTAATGAAAATGAAACCAACAGTTCTAAAACAACTTTTATTTTCCAGGCTATTCATACTAGACCAACAATGAAATCCAATGAAATGCTCTTCTGTACTACTCCTGAGGCTGCTCACAGTTAATTTCCTGCTCTGTGGGATGATTCAAGCGGAGGTTTCCAATGGCAGAAGAATTCTCTGTGTGGGACACCATATAAATTCTTTGCGGATACATGTAATATTACCTTACATATCAATCACACATTAATTGGCATAGAATCATATATCGTCTATACTGTCATACATACAGGTTCTGCACATGGTGATGAAATCCAATTTTACGCAGTTAAGGTTAAGTTTAGGAATATAATGAATAAGGTCATCTTCTGTTTTCCTGACATTTTATTCATTTTATTTTAGTTTACGCATTATATATTCATGAATTACATCTAGTAGGCGTTCGGGATCAGCAGAAAACAAGCCTTGTCCATCCCGCAGAGAGAGGCACTAGGACAGATACTTCTACACCCCACTTAGCATGGCTGGATTCAATGAAGTCCAAAGGGGGACGTGAGCTGCAGATGGCACTATACAGCAGCGTGACACGTACGTGCATGATGCAAAACCTGTCATCGGCACAAGTGCTCCCTGTGCACACAACCATGCACGTGGGCATTTCTTCCCCCCTTAACACTGGTTTAAAGTTAAGTTGAGCATTACGTTCCAGCCAAAGGCAAGCACTCAAAGGCCAGAAGAAATCAATACAGGGAAGAACTTTAGTGTAATTCCTACTGACCTCCCAATTAAGCACATTTGTTCTTTTCCCAGTCGGCAAATACAAAGGCCAACCAGAAAAGGAAGCAAGTAAAGGAGCATTTTGAAATGATTAACACGCTTCAGGCTGCCCAGGGAAGTGGCGGAGTCGTTGCCCCACAACCTATACAGCGTTCAAGAACCGTGTACCCGAGGCTCTTCGTGACACGGTTTGGCAGCCATGGTGGCAATGGGTTTAGAGTTGGACTCGATGATCCTCAAGGTCTTTCCCAACCAGAATGACTCTATGATTCTACCGAATATCCACAGGTTTTGCTATAATACGAAGGGACCCGCGGTGCGCAGGAACCCAGGCCTACCGAGTGTTAATGTTGCGCAGATAAAGCAACTCCCTACTTGCAGAGAAACAGGGAGAAAGCAACCGCCAGGCGGGGGCTTCCAACGGCCCTCAACGGTCGCAGCCGCGGGGCGGAGGGGGGTCCCTCCACGCTCCGCGTGCCGCCGCCCCGGCCCCCCCCCGGCCGCCCCTCGGTGCCCCCGGCGCCGCTCACCAAGGTGGCCAGGTCCTGCCGGGAGAGGTGCGGCTGCCCCAGAGTCACTCCCGCCTCGTCCCCCGCCATCTTGGCCCGAAGAGGAAGCGGGCAGGCCGCCGCGGCCGCCTGACCCCCGGCGGGGCGGGGCGCGCAGCCCATCTCCGCGCCGC
>VWPW01022618.1:155857-179459 GCA_013389825.1 Crypturellus undulatus
CGCGCATGCGCGGGCGCGCGTGGCAGTAACGGCCGCGGGGCGGCGGCGGCGAGGGACGGGGGGTGGCGAGAGGGGCGGCCGGTAGCACCGGGGAGAACACCTCGTTGGATGGCAGGAGAGTTTGTCGGGTTTTATTTATTTATTTATTTATGTTTTACAGGAAAATGTCACTGGACCTGTGAGTAGTTTTGCTGGCCATCTGCCTAACAAGATGTTGAATTTCGGCCTTTCTCTTGTTGCTCTGTGTTGTAGGCTGAGTACTTTGTGGTGTAGGGATGTAAGACTGCCCCAAGAATGAACCGTTTGAATCTCTCCCTCCCCCCCCAAACTCACCAAGTAAGTATGATTTTCAGATTTGGGGATAAAATAAATGATCAAAAAAGAAATAAAATTCCTGTCATAGTGATGACAGCCAGCTTGGAAACTTAACAGAGACTATGAGACAAAGGCCAAATTCCCAGGCCTTCCTCTTGGGAAATCAAATTTTCTGCTTCATGGAAACCTCCTCTTACAGCCATAGAGACTATTAGAAGACAGACTGTTGCTACTAATAGGATTTCTTCCAGTGTAAGTAACTGTTATGTCAGATACATCCACATTAATCAAGCATTGTCTTTGCATACTGAAAAATGTGAAGGTTCTCAGATTTTCCATGGCTAAATGCTCAGATGAAAAAAAAAAAACAAAACCCAACCACTTTGGAATACACAATGACAGGATTGAAGTGTGATGATGAGAATCTGTACAAGACTGGTATCCCTTGCTTAGCAATGCTTGTAACCTCCAACTTTCACAAATGCTACTATTCCCACTTCTTCCAGATACTAGACTGGAGCAGGAGCTCTGCTTGAGAAACCTAGAGCAAGTAACAGTGCCAGCATTCCAGTTTTGAACAAATTAGAATATGGCAAGACACCTTGAAGTGCATGTTATAGTGTAACCAGTGGCCAACTGAGTTTTACTCTGCAACACATAGTTCTGTACAGACTGCCCCAAAATTAATCTAAACCATGTGAAATAATGTATTTGATATATCAAATATAAAAATAATTTTTATATCTACTTTTTCTTCAGGCTACATGTTGTGTTACAATTATTTGATAAATTATCTCACTTCTAGGAAAAACAGCAGATGCTTTCGATCTCTCTGAGGTGCACAAAGTATGATGGGAGCATGATGCAATACTTGGTTATAGTTGCCTGGGCTTATAAGTGTGTAAGATCTCTGTTTTATGAAAATGATCCAAGTTAGTAGACTGTGTACTAAATAGCTATGTAAATTATACAGTGACAGTCTACAATATAAAGTTATAGATTTTTTTTTTTACATTTACAAAGAGCATTTATAAATGATTTAATTATTGCCAGGAGCCCTTAGACACATGAAGAATACACAAACCGTTTCTCCTACTTGAAAAATGAAAGTATACATTTCACACGTTCTGAGATAGTCTTTGATTCACAGTATTTTTGTGTACTCTTACTATGAAGAAAACAAAACAAAACTGAAGACTGTGTATGTCCAATAAGGCAGGATAAAAACCTCCCATTTTTGAGGAACTGTCAAGCATATTACTCATATAGTCATAAAGTAAATTAGGT
The DNA here is from genome assembly GCA_013389825.1 of Crypturellus undulatus. Classification (NCBI taxonomy): domain Eukaryota; kingdom Metazoa; phylum Chordata; class Aves; order Tinamiformes; family Tinamidae; genus Crypturellus; species Crypturellus undulatus. Next base: position 157,460 of record VWPW01022618.1, read on the forward strand.
TAAAAAAGTACACAAATTAAATAGATAGTGTAGTGTAATAATACAGCTGAAGTGCACTTAGGACTGTAATTTTATGGTAGTAGTTTCATTTAGGCAAGTGGGAACTACCTAGCAACCAAGACCGTAAGCTACTTATAGGAGAGGTTTCCATCCCAATCTCGACGCGTGTTAGTGCCAGCTAAGGAGCTGTTAGTGACGCCAGCCGCCGCCGCCGCGGCCGCCGTTGCCGATGCGGCATTCTCCGCGTCGATGCTTTTCCCCGGGGGCGGGTGTGCGGCGGAGCGCGCGGAGGCGGCGGTTACCGGCGGTTACGGCGGCGCTGCGCGGGAGGCGGCGGCGGAAGTGACGGGCGGCGCGGCCGCTCGCCNGAGCGGCGCGGCGGCAGCGCCGGCGGCGGCGGAGCGGGGGAGGAGGAGGGAGCGCAACGTCCCCCTTCTTCCTCCTCCTCCTGCCGGGCCTGCCTCCGTCGTCGCCCCTCTCCGCAGCCCCCCGGCGCCTCCCTCTCGGCCGCCGCCGCAGCCGCCTTTATGTTACACGGAGGCCCCGCGGGCCCAGCGGGAGGAGCCGCCTCTCCGGCGCTGCCCCGAGGTACGTGACGCTGGGGGGGCTCCCAGGGGCGCCGTCACGGCCGCCGCCACCGGGAGGGAAAATACGGAAAGAAACACAGGCAGGTCAGGATCAGGGAAGTTGCTGGCGGCCCCTGTGCTAGCCCCGAGCCCCGTCGCGTTCCTGCTGCTCATTCACTCGCCCACCCACCCACGGGGCTACTGGGCCCTTTTTTTCCCTCCTGTCTGTCTTTAGCTGCCAATCTGCGGGGGGGTATTATTTATTTACCTGTTTATTTTGGGGGGGACTAAGTATGCTTGAGATATATTCAGTTTCAGCCCCCTGAAAAAGGAGGTTGGTGTTCGGCAGTGGGATAGAAAGCAGTGTCTTGAACAAAAAAGCACAATCTTATTAATGTTTTCCTTCTTTTTTTTGTTTTTGTTTGTTTGTTTGTTTTTCAAAATGCTACTAAAAAGTATTCTCCAAGCTGACAGGTAACAGCAAAAAAAGTCAGAGTTGTAAGGGGAAGCTCAATCATATTAGAATTATTTTGCTAAGAGAGTTTGCTTACCACCTATAGCGCATTGACTTTTTACTAAAATGCTCAAGTTTTCAGTGCTGACAGGCCAAATGCTTCAATATGAACAAACAGGATTCCATTTTAACTGTTGATAGTGAAATGCTTGCTGTTTATCAGTAGAAAATATGATTTTCTCAATAACTATATTCTGAAAATCAATCTGTAATGATAAAGTGTGCTTAAATTTAATAACATGACTCATTACAGAGGCCACCAGTATGTATACTAAAGATTGCCAGCATCCAAGATAGAGTGGACTTGTCCTCTTTGAGAGCAGTGGCTCTCAAGTTTATCATTGCCGTAATTTACTACTTAGGTATTAATGACAGAAGTTTTTCCAGATGAAGATTTTTTTTTATGCTTCTGAAATGTCACTGCCTAAGCTAGTGACAGAAAATACATTGGAAGAGCATTGGGCTCAGCTTGTTCTAGGTACTGGGGCATTTTTGTTTGTTTGTGCAAGCGTACCCATGGCAGTGTTTTAGCCAACTAAAACTATGTTAGGTGTCTGTGAAATGCAGTTACATCATCCACATAATGGACCTTACTATGGGAAACTAGTGGATATCTTCCAGTAATGTTAAATCACGAAGCTGAGTTTGGGCGTAATTAGATATTGGTCAAGTAACTTCAGCTCGTGGGTTTGCCTGGCAGTCTGAAAAATGTTTGTTGAGCACAGGCTTGCTTTAAAACCCTTTTGATAATCAACTTAAAGCTTGATTTAATAGCCCATCTGGGGAGCATATTTTGTTCTCTGATGGCTAGTTTGTAAAGTGGGATTTTTTTGACATAATCCATGTGTACTCATTAAATTCAACATATGTTAAAACTAACTGTTGAACAGTATTTTAATTTTTTTTGTTATTATAACATATTCAGAAACTTTCATGCAGACAGACTAAATTGGGTTATAATACCAATTTTTATGGACACAAAGCAATACAGGTTGAAAACAATATCCATTTATAAATATGTGCAAATGGCAAGTAGCAGCAATCTGCTTTGAGCTAAAGGCTTTTCCAAAGGAAAAAAGGGCCTTAGTGGCATTCTCTGAGAGGCTGATAAAGACCACTCAGCAGAGTTTCAGCGTGCTTAAAGTGTGAGGTATAACTGTACTAAGCCAAGACAAAAATCCATTTTCAGCTTTAGTGGTTTGGTTGTAACTATTTCTGACAGAGCTTCTAGCGTAACCATAATGACCTCACAGAAAGTTGACTTTTAGAAAAATGCTGCTGCTGTTGCAAACCAATTCAGATAGCTCGAAGGTAGCAACGTGGGCAGAATTTGCAAGAGGAGTTATCAGTGTCAGATCCATGCAGCTAAGAAAAACTTGTAGAAGAGGCAGGTGCAGTCTTCAGAAATACCCAAGTATTAACATTGAAAGTTTTTGACATTTAGCAGCCTAATGCCTTTGACTGCCAGTGGGTGTAAAGCTCTTAAATCCTTGCTTCTGGAGTAATTGAGTACCTTTGGAATTCTTACCTAGGATTCACACCAAGGACTTCTCCCAACATATTAGATAATACCGGGGTGTTTCAGTTCTCTATTTATTTATTTATTTATATTTTTCATTTCCCTGAAGCCTAGCATATTAATAATAATACAAAAAATAGTATGTAGGATCTTGATGGGATCTTTACATCTGCTACAGTTGGAAATAATGCAGAGTTTTGATATCCACTGATCACTGATCATTCTCACTTTTACTAATTCCCTCTGCTGCTCTTAGTGAAGAATTCTGATGAAAAATGGTGGTTTGGACAAGATTTAATGGTTTTAGTGTCAAACCATGTAAATAAAGATTTAATGTAGAGATAGGTCCAATGATTGAAGTATAAATAACCTACCTACATTCAGAGGTGTTGTTTTTGGTGATGAATGCCTGTATTTGTGTTTTGCTTGTATGTCCAAAGCCTGGGCATTTCCAGCTTTCACACATATGTATAAATTGTGTCTCTGGGAAAGCAACCTATTTGTGCAAGCAAGTGCTTGTTTTAACAAAACTGAGTACACAGTATTCTGCTGAAGGCACTTTTCATTATGCCTAACTAAATCATATTTATAGTGGCTGTAAAATTTGCATTTAAGTGTCTGCATTTAATGGACAGAGGGAGTAGATGTAAGACTACTGTATTTTTTTTTCTTTGTGTTATGAAAATATGGTTCTGTATGTCTGATAAAAAGTAACTTGTAGGTACAGTGTATTATTAGGTTAGAATTTGGTCAATTACATTCACACAGACACTCAGATTTGCTTTCAGGAAAGTGGAATGAACAAATACTTTGTCATTTGTAAGCATGGGGACTTTCTGGTTGTGTCTCAGCTTCTCAAATGAGTTGTTAAGAAAGAGTAGTAAAGGAAAGTCAAAACCTACTTTCAGCTGAGGTGCTGGAGTTGGTCTTGTGAACATTTCTTCCTAGAGCAGTGTGTTTCTGTCCCTAGAAAGTGTATAGAAGCCTACATATAAAATGCAGACATGCTTCCGTACAGGACACGCTTTCAGGACTGCTGATTTTGGGGTAGATTTTTAAAGCAAACAAGATGTGAGACAAATGCAGATATTTCATAACTTTATTCTCAGCAACTTGTGCATTTAGACTTTGTTGCTTTCATTTGTGACTAAGAGTCTTAGACACCCTGAGGAAAAAAGGTTGTTCTTGTTCAGCAGGAAAAAGCAGTCTGGAACAGGGTTTTCAGACCTTTATTACATCTGCAGAATAAAGATGAGAAACCAGTGTTCCAAGAAAATGCTTTTTCAGTCACAGCAGAGTAGACTGTATAATGCATTATGTACTAAAAGGGAAGAAATGTCAGGCTAATAAGGATCAGGGTATCTCTTTTTAGGCTTTTTCAGCAGAGAATTTTACTTCCAGTGCTGCATTACACTGATCGCTTATAGGATGAGCAGAACAGTGGGGAGCATTAGCTCAGACTTTTTCCCCCTGTTTTATTGTTTAAACACTGGATTTTTCTTCTTCTAGTTTTCTGACAGAGCAGTTTATGCTGCATGTCTTCCTTAGAATCAAATACACTGTCATGATTTGCATGTATGGAAAAAATCTCTGAGCTTTGCCTTTTTATTGAAAGTATGTATATAAAAAAGTTACTGCCTTTTGGGAAATTGGCTGTAGCATGAGAGTGTGCATAGAATGATATCTAAGATTGTAAGTGCATGTGTGGGAGAAATGGGATAGCTGTACTTCAGAAAAAAAGATTTAACTTTCAGAGACTTAATTTTGTATTTCCTTTTAATATTTAAACTACCTTTTGACTGAGGACATTAGCTATAGATGGGAATATTTTCAGTATTTGATTATTGTATGCTTTTAACAGGCTAGTTCCAAGTCACTGTATTGTTTTATCCTCTTCATACACTGGCCATATGTTTTTGTGATTCAAATAAAAATATGTAGTATATGGCTTTAGGCCAGTAAGGGATATTTACTGCTTTTATTTAAAGGGGAAGGACAAGTAGCTTCTCTTTCCTCAATCACAGGTTTCTGAAGTTTCATTACCTAATGGTATAGAGTAGTCTCATCATTTCTTATTTTAGCTCTGCTTAAGAATTTAATTAAACACTCTCTGATGTTTGCGAGGAAAAATATGTTGTCATTGGAGACTGAAGACTAACTCTAGTTACATAATAATATAGTTAAAAAATAATATAAGGAGAGAGGTGAATGGAGGAAACAAGTGCCCAACCCCCCACATTTTTATCATTCTGCAATTATAGTTTTGGAGTTGGCTACTTTGTTGACAGTGTAGAGTTTTGTGGGACTTCTGATTTCAATGTATTTTTGCATAAAAGCCAATTTTAGCAAGATATGAGAATTGGAATCCCAATATGCTGCCTGCCACCTTACTTATTTGTTTTGATAGATTTAAAACTTTAAATGTTTCTTATTTCTGAATTTATCTTGTCATATTATTATTTAATGGAAATTAAATGAATGATTGAAAAAACAACAACAAAAAACAACAACGCAGTCTCTTAAGTAAAGCACCTTAATGATGGTTTTTAGTTTTGTGTATAGATTATATATAGATTTTTTTTTTCCTTGAATGTGCTATAAATGCTTTCTTCAGGGCATTTACTATGGTAAATAGTACAGGTTACTGTACAATTTACTATAGTTTGTCTCTGCTCATCTTCACTTGCCTGTTTCAGGCCTTTTAGAGGCGTACTATTTAAAAGTTAATTTCTCCCTTATTTGTAGAGTACTTATCTTTTTCTTAAGTTACTCATTAAATCATTGTGGTTGAAAAAGACCTTCAGGATCATCGAGTCCAACCATAAGCCCATCCCCACCCTGCCTGCTAAACTGTGTCCCTAAGCACCTCATCTACGTGTTTCTTGGAAGCTGCCAGGGATAGTGGCTCCAGCCCTTCCCCAGGCAGCCTATTCCAGGGCTTCACCACTCTTCCTGCGTAGAAATGTATAATGCCCCACACCTGGTGTTGCTTAGTCCAAGCCCCCAGGATGCCTGTGGAGCTTCCTGGTCCTGTTCCTTTATGCAGAAGCTGTGTTGAAGAAGCTTCTTCCTTGATTTACTGTCACCTGTGTGAGCTGTATGATGGGGCCATTATTCCCAGATAATAATACATGCTGCCATCTCATTTCTGACATTCTTTTCAGCTTTATTCATCTGTTGATGAATTTTCCTGTTCCTGTATGTGCATGTACCCGCTCTCCTCGTGTTGCCTTCTTGTCGGTTATATCTTGGAAGTGCAGCCAAGGGGAACTTCTTCGCTGGGCGGACAGAGTCCCCAGGGATCTTTGATCCCCCTTGGCCGATTTCAAGCAAAACTCTTGGAGTATGTCAGGTTCAGGTGTATATTATGGAAATGGGTGGTCTGTGACTGCCAAGCAAGTGACTGCTAAATCTCCTAAGAGGAAGTGCGGAAGGAGGAACTTGACTATTATTAGACACCAGAGAGCTGTGGGCAGGCGGGAGGTTTTAAAAGTACTTGAATGAAGAAAAGCTAGTGTTAGCACTTACCTTTTTCTTGATACCCCCCAAAAATCTATTAGAAAGCAAAATCTTGGAAAAAAAAAAAAAAAAAAGACCTGGTTGCTTCTACTTTGTTATGAGAAACCCCAGAAGAGAATGCACCCAAGGATATGTTTTTGCCGGAAAATACAGTCAAAACGGCAGATGTTCCTGGGACATTGTGAGAGCTTATGGACAAAAACAGCAAAGAGCAAAGACCGGTTGAAGACGAAGATAAGGACCACCATATCTTCAAGGAACTGTCTGGGGAACTGGGCAGTAGGACCAACACAGGGCCTCTGAGCCAAAATGGGGCCGTATATGGAAGTGAGTTCCGGGTTGTCATCAAGTAGACACAGCAAGACGACCACCAAGGGGTCTCAAAAGCCACCAGAGACCACCAAAGGGACAGAGGGCGCACGAGGGTAGGATGTATTATAATTAGTCCTGAGAAATAGAATTAATATGTATGATTAGTCCTAGAGTTTAATGCATATGTAGATAATAGAGAAATAAAAGTTTTAGCAAGCACACCTTAGGGTGTGCATGATAGGTGGAGCTATACCCAGCGCTGCAATAAAGTGAATGCCTGCTTCTTAATACTACATTGATGTTAAGAGGTTTATTCCTGGTTTTCGGTGACAACATCAGCTAGTTTCTTGCTTCTCTTTGAGGCAGGAAGAGTTAGAGAAGTGGCTCTTCCCTTGCCTGGCAAGAAAGCAACTAGGGTGTTGGGTTTGTTCTCTTGCTGCTCCTCCGGCTTTCAGGAATTAGAATTTTGTTATAAAGCCCTGGTTTTCTGGAGAGGGTGTGTCCGGCATGAGCTCTCTCGCACACCAAACCTGACAGCGGGCTTGGAAAGTGTGGGAGTGGCGAGAAGCAGCTGCCAGCACCCGCTCGCCAGCCCAGTTTGCATGGGCGAGAGGGCAGCTCTGCCACCGTTCTCCGTGATGCACAGGCTGTGTTAAGGCTGCAGATGAGTATCTCCTTTAGGGAGTCTCCTGTGCAAATGGCAGCAGCCACTGAAGCTGTGAAACCTGGAGCGCCAACCTGGAGCCATTCCGGTGACACTCGCTCTCTTACAGTTTCATAGCTTTGAAAGTTAAGTGTCTTAAATGTGCTAATGTCAATATTATTTGATCTCTCTCATACAAGTTCCCAGTGCATTACCTAAGTCTCTTAAATTGCTATCAGTTATAGCAAATCAAGAGTTAAAAGTGTTTGGATACACAAATAACTGCTTGGGTGAGCCTTGTGGTGTAACTTAGCTTGAACAAAAATGATTGAGCCAATTCTTCTAGCTGACTGCTGCCCAGGGGTACCCAGCTTGCTGTCCTTTCTTGCCTCTGCTCAAACATGTGGTGTCCTGCCCTTGAGTAGTTTCCCTTGAGTAGTCGTCTTTACAAAATACTTCCTTCACTTTGTCAGGGTAGAGTTCTGCAATATTTTTCATTTATTTATTTACAATTAAGCTACAGTTTGCACTTTGGGAGCATTATGCATCTGAAAAAAAATGTTCTAATACTTAATATGCAGTTAAGCTTCACTAAGTCCAGCTTACAGTGGAGAGTATTGTGATCTAATCTTTTCAGTGCTTCCTATGAACTTTAGTATTTTGTATTTTATACATCTCAATACCTAATTTCCACAGTAAGAAATGGTCAGAAAAAAAAAGACTATGTTGTTTTACAGAAACCTGTGGCACAAGAAAATAAATAACATTTTAAAAGTGCAAAATACTTTCTTAGAAATAACTTTCAAATAAATCGGTGTATTGTAAAACTTGAGTAAAACTTAGTTTGGGTTATCCCTTGTAAAGACCTACTGGTACTTGTTTCTAAAGTTGAGGAGCTTCTGTCTTCTTTTTGATGCCTTTAATGTTCCAAAGTGGGTGTTTTCCTGTTATCTCTTAAGATAATCCTTTAGAAGGAGTTAGAAGGTGTTGGGAAAGGTGTGGAGGGAATTATGACCAGCTTTTAGCTGAATAGTCATTGTCTGACCAGCAGCTATTTTGAGGTGCTAAATCAGTTTGTCATTACCTCGTATTGCTCTTGTTCATTACCCTTTTCTTTAAAAGCAGAAGATTTGGGGGTGGAGAAATATTTGTAGTTTGTATTTTAAGTTGTTTCTTAAGTTGATTTTTCTTTTCAAGACAGAAAACAAAAGGTGAAAATTCTTAAGTGTTAGTGAAAGTAATCTTGATTTGGATTTATGTGGTCAGGAAGGACTTATATTGTATTCGCTATTAGAAATAACGATTTATTTTTATTTTTATTTTATTTTTCCCTCAGGTGATTCATGGCAGGGGACGTGGAAGGGTTTAGCTCCTCCATCCATGACACCAGTGTCTCTGCTGGATTCAGAGCACTGTATGAGGAGGGATTGCTTCTTGATGTCACACTTGTCATTGAAGACCACCAGTTTCAGGCCCATAAAGCCCTGCTTGCCACCCAGAGTGATTACTTCAGGATTATGTTCACAGCTGACATGCGAGAACGAGATCAGGACAAAATCCATTTGAAAGGTCTGACAGCTACAGGCTTCAGTCATGTCCTCCAATTCATGTACTATGGAACTATTGAACTGAGTATGAACACTGTTCATGAAATCCTTCAGGCTGCCATGTATGTCCAGCTGATAGAGGTGGTAAAATTTTGCTGCTCTTTTCTCTTAGCTAAGATCTGCTTAGAAAACTGTGCAGAAATTATGAGACTTTTGGATGATTTTGGTGTAAACATCGAAGGAGTCAGGGAAAAATTGGACTCCTTTCTACTAGAGAATTTTGTGCCGCTCATGTCCAGACCTGACTTTCTTTCCTATCTGAGCTTTGAAAAGCTCATGACTTACTTGGATAATGATCATCTGAGCAGGTTTCCAGAGATAGAGCTCTATGAAGCCGTTCAGGCTTGGCTGCGCCATGATAGAAGACGCTGGAGGCATACGGACACCATCATTCAGAATATCAGGTTTTGTTTGATGACACCATCCAGTGTTTTTGAGAAGGTTGGTGCATTTGAAAAGCAGTAGACAGGACTCATCATTTAGCTAGGGCAGCATGCCGTTAAATAGGTAAGATTCCCAAGCCCATTAGAAGCAACAAAAAGACAGCATTTATTTTTCTAGCCTATCCATTGAAGACAAATATTCCAAAGTCATGTCATCTACATGTTAGAAATAGTACGTAGAGTGACTGGAGAGCAGGTAGGTTTGCGTGCGTGCTTGTAAATGACTTATAGAAAGGACCTTTTAAAATAAGGTCAGTTGTGTAAAGTTTTTATTTCAGTGGTTTTAACTCTTTCCCCCTAGTTGCTTCTTGATTTTTTTTTCTCCCCTGAGATTTTTGACCTGCATATGTTCTGCAGGATGTGTGTTATCGTAATTGCTAGCAATATAATCAAAACACATGTACTAAATACAGGATTTTTTTTTATTTACAAATGACAACTAGCACCTGCTGCCAGAAGAGCAGGTTGGGTTTTGCTGCTGCTGTTGTATTTTCAGCGTTTGTGCTGTTATGCAGTAGTTGGAAGTGAACCCTGATTTTGTAGTTACGTTGGTAACTTGATCTTACACGACACGTAATGCAATCCAAGTTAGCAGTGCAAAGTGTAATGACTTACCTAAGTATCAAAGAAATCTTTTCAACATATGATTTAGTATTCAACTGATATATGTGTTAAGAGCTGTTCTGTTGAAAAGTAGAAAAAAACCATGATGTTCCCTAGCTCCCGAGAAGCCCAGGGTATTTGTCAACCGTCAAGAACTGCAAAATGCACAAGCAGCTATCTTGCAGGCTAGTAACTGTAGAGGCATTCAAATTGGTAATTCTTTCATTTGTCCTGTTTGTTTTAACAAAGATACCAATTTTGTGTCATCAGATGTAACATTAACTTGTGTATTTTTCATCTGTCATTGATTTAATAGGATTTAAGTATCTATGTTTTTGTTGGGCTTCTTAATTTTTCATACCTTTTTTTTTTTTCCTTTGGTATGTAGTGACTATACAGATGATAAGATTGTATTGCTATTAGTGGTCTTAGTAGCTCCTAGTTTGTGCTTATTTGTATTTTAAATCATAAAAACTATTCATTAATTCAGAGATTAATGCCCTTTTTTACACTTTTTTTTTCTGAATTGCATCCAGGAAATCATAATACTTAAAATATATTTTCCTATATTAGCTTGTAGACAAATAATGACCTAAGTATGTTTTAAAACAGTGATGTAATATTTATATTCAGTTAATTCATTTCCAGCTAGTAAGAGACCAACTCTGCAGCATATTGTATAATGTTGTCTTTTTAATAAAGCCTTTATTATGTAATCTAAGGCCTTCAGTAGATAAACCGGTAGGATTCACAAAGTGTTCTTTCTTAAAGGCAGTCAAGTAGGGTAAGATCCATGTGAAAGAGACTGCCTCGACTCCCCTGAGATTTTGGGGTACGTATTCCAGGTCGCCTTCACTGAAATCTCCGTAAGTGGGAGTGAAAAAGTGGTGTTGATCTTCAGGATTATATTTTAGGAATAACTTCTGAAGCTGGTTTTGTCATCAGTGTGTGTCATCTGTATTTTGCTTCTCCCTTTTGATCCTGGCACCTACCAAACACCCACGTAGGTACAACACTAGGAGAGAGGTCGTTTTCAGCATCCAAAATTATGTACCTTCGTGGACAGCCTATCCATTAACTATACGTGGCCAGAGGGAGAAGGCGGTGTAGTTTCTGCAGTGGCACAGAAGTAGGGAGGCTCAGCACGGGGAAGCACTGCTCTGTAAGTGCCGTTTGTCACTGCAGCTAGAAATGTGTTCATTTTAGGACACAGCTAGAAAGCACTGAGTGATTCAACATGACAAATGAAAAGTTTGAAGCTAACGTAAGAATATTGACCTCTTACCTTTTAATAGCAGGGTGCATCTGTTAACCCACAGGAGCTTGAAGAACAACTCCTGCGTGTGTGTAGAAGGCCGGGGGGAAATATCAATAACTGTTTTCTTGGAGATCATGGAACAACTAGGAACCCACCCTTTTTTTGCAGCCTGCAAAGGGTAAACTCCTGCATATACCAAAAATACTCCGAGGCTGACTTTTATGGTTCAGGGAACTCAGTATTAGCTGTACATTCACTTGTCATCTGCACTCTTATGTAATCTTGCTAATACGCATTTCTGAGATGCCTGTCGTAGTATATAAATAACTTATATAATTTAATTTTGCAAGTGGCAGTAAGGATTTTTTTTGGCCTTTTAAGCCTTTCTTTTTCTTCCTTCATCAGTTTCTTATACAGATTTACAGCCTGAGAAAGCCGGTTTTGCATGTGAAAAGGAACAGAGTGACTCTGGGTTGATACTTCAAGCCTAACAGGCTTTGGGGTGCATAAGAGCAAATGTAACCTGTTTGCTTGCTCTGTCTTGGAAAAGCTGCCTCTGAAGTATGAATAGATATTGCTGTTAGTCAGCTGCTAAAATAGATGTTTGGGAGAAAATGGTAGGATAGATGAGGCAATGTTTTGGGGAATGGTGAAAAATAAAGGAGAAGGGCACATGGAAAAACACAACTTCCACTATACATGTTACACCCTCTGATATTTGGGACATATTCATAGCTCTGTAAGTCACAAGGAAAATTAAAGGAAATTTAACTAGATCATTGAGTTCAGCTCCCTGCTGTTTCAAGTGATCGTGTCATGATTTGTTTTCACATACTGATCAAGGTCCATTTTTTTTTTCCCTTCTTGCTACAATAAAAATGTTGCTTTGAAACTGCCCTCTCCTTAAAATGGGAAGCTTTTCATAACATCCAGTGTGCAGGGTTTGTTATGACCATTCCCTGCTGACTGATAAATTCCCAGTTTAAATCAAAAACTTCGATATTACGAAGTGTGTGAGCTTGCACTTTAGAGATGGGACAAACATCACGTTAGTCAGTCCAACTTTGTGCATCTTATCTCTTTCTGTGTGCAGAAATTCACTTTTGAGAAGATGGCATTGTAATTTTGTCCTGCTTATATCTTTTTTTTTTTTTTAACTTAAATGTCTAATTCACACATATAAAATATTTTCTAAAACTTTTTATTCTGAAGCTCTGACTAAAAGTGTTTAGTGCATGACGTTAGTGGGTTCTTCCTTACCTTATATATAGATGGTGCTCTTGGCATTCTTCTGTCTGAAAATGGTTGCTGACTTACAAATACTTGTAGTAAATCTGTGTGCCAAATGTCTCAATTCTGGCATACAGATCATTGGCGCCACTCTAGTTTGAGAGGTCTTTGCAGTTAGAATATAGCTTGATTTTTTTATCATTTTTCTTGGTATTCCTTCTTAGAAACTATGTCAAAGCACTCAGTTTGAGGGTATTGTCCTTGCTGCAGAATCTGTGCTTTGCTTTATCTTCTCTTTCTGTAGTTAAGCTGTGAAACAGCAGGTGATTTGTAAGGCTTGCAAAATATTCAAAGCCCCATACAGGTACTGACTGATTTATTTCTTAGTGGCCAAGGGATATAAGTGAGTAATGATCTAAATTTAAAAAAGGTTTCTTTTTTTTCCCCCTATATTCAATGTTAGGTACAGTAGCTTGTCCTTTGCCATATATGTATGTATGCATGCTTGGTTACAGGGTGGTTTAGGTTGCTATTATTTTAGAGGCATACATTTAACTTCAGGTATTTGACTGATTTGGAATAAATATGTTTATAATGTTTGCTATCAAGCTTATAACTATGCTTAGGATATGCCTACAGATATGTACACGTGAAAATAATACAGACCCCTGTTAGCAGGGCTGATGAATAAAGACTTTTGATTACAGTTAATCTGCAGTAAGACTGGAGCTTCCCCCTGCTCAAGGAGAAGGAGCAATTAGCTCTCTACAACTCTGATACAACTTGTCTTTACTCTGTGTTCCTCTCTGAGTTTTAATTGCATCACTCATACATTCAGAATTAGCTGCTTTAGAAAACTGAGAGTAAGCACAATTTTATAACCTTTGAAATACTCATGTGGTCATTTATGTGGCTAGAGACAATAGAGTCACTTTTAGGACATACAGTTTTTGTGCTTTATTTTTCGGTTCCACAGTAGGAGTCAGGCTTACATATCTAGCCTGAACTATAACATGTTAAGATTTAGCTACAGGTTTTTAAATAATAGTCAGACACTTCAAAGTAGCTTTTGCTGTACAGTTTTGAAGCTTTTTTTTCCCCTAAAAGTGGAAGAAACAAAAGAAAAGCAGTAGCTGAAAATGGTTAGAGGAAAAAAAAAAACTTGGCTACACACTGTCGACAAACTTCTGTTACAGAAAACCTCCTTGCATTTCACCCACTTCCTCCTACTGGATTTGCATAACTGTTTTGAAGAAAAAGAAAACATGAGGAAAAAAATGAAGAGGAAATGTTTTCGTGAAGAAAACATGAGATGCATGTGGGGGATTTTTTTTTTTCAAATTAGAAATGTAAAAGCTTACATTTTGGCTTTCTTTTATCTTAGACTGTAGATGAAAAGATCTTAAACTTGCCTAGTTGCTGTGACTGGAAAAGGCTCCTTTGCAATGCAGCAGGAAAATAGGCAGTGATAGTCACCTGAATATGGGAAATCAAAGATTTTTACTTTTTTTTTTTTTTTTTTCCCCACTGAAACAAAATGAAGATGAGAAGGTGCAGTCAATCCCCAGTTTACTGTGGCTCAAGGGATGCTGTTGACTTTGGTAGGATCACCAGGTCAATACCCATCTTACTGGTATTGACTACTCGGGGGATGTGTTTAGAGGGTTTCTAAATTTTATGTTAATGGAATGACCTGCTGCTTCGTTTCGGTTTTGCTGATTCCTGCACGTGTAACTAAAAGGCTCGTGATCAGTGGCATTGGTGGACTGCTCAGGGAGGTTTGTGACTCGTCTTGGGGCGTTGTCTCCCTCATGGCTCTCTGGGGAGTTCTTGCATTATTGCAGTGGCCCAGCAGACCCTCTGGAAGAAGGTTTTAGCTAGAAAATTGAAGTGTGCTGTAGGAAAGTATGCACTAATATCAGTGCAGGCAGCTTGATCACTAGTCATCCTTTAATATCCTTTTTTTTTTTTTTTTTTTTTTAAGAGCAAGGCTGGGGGTTAAAAAGTTTCAACTTCAAAAATGTTACAGAACACTAATATTTTCTATCAGTTCGGAGATGATGAGGTGCTTTTCAGTGGTGGATATTTGTTGTACCTCAGGATTCACCATATTACATGTTTCTACCTATGAAGTGTTTTGCCCGAACTTGCGAGTGTTCTCTCTGATTTAGCACCTTGGTTATTAGGAGAATGTGCCTTTTAGAATTCCTTTGTTTTAATTTTACAGTAAAATTTGGCCTGCTGGTAATCACTTAGATGTTTATTTCTCTACTACTCGTTGCTACTTACTGGTAGTGGCAGAAGCCTTCCTTTATAGCTGAGAGACTTTCTTTGGCATATTTTGGGTATCAGACAGACAACTGTTCCCACAAAAGGTTTGCTATGGGCCATGTTCTTTATTAAAGCTGAAGTATATGCATAACTTAGTTAAGGCTGTGTTTAAATAGCTAGATTTAAAACCTCCTTCCCTTTTTTATTAAAGAGACAAATAATTAAAACTCTGGTAAAATTATTCCAAAGGGTAGGTGTGCCAAGGCTTTTCTGTAGTGAATAGGATTTTCAGGTAGTGGTGGGAGATCGTGTAGAGACCAAGGTGAAGGTGAAACCCTCCTCCCTTTGCCTTGTGCAGCATCAGCAGCCGGGCGGGAGCAGCCACTGCCCTTTTAGGTGGCCAGGCTTAGGGCAGGAGATGGAGGCTCTGCTTTGGTGTTGTCTCCATCAGGATAAGCAGTGCTGGACTGCGGAGAGTGGTCCATGCTCTGGAGAGCTTATCCATGAAGCAGACTCTTTCTCTCTGTGCTGCCTCCTGGGTGTAGTGGGGCTGCAGAGGGTGCAGGAGCAGAGTGGCGAGAGGTGCGCTGCGCTGCTGGGCTCCCTGCCAGAGCAGAGCACTTCTCTGGGGCCACAGAGGCAGGAAATACAGGGGCTGCTGTAGGACTTGAACAGTAATTCTGAGGACAAGGTTACTCACTCAAAGTGCTTCATATCATTTTAACTTGATGTGTATTTTTTCTTTTTTTCTTTGTTTTTGTAGTAATCCTTATGAGTTTCCTTTTTTTTCCTTCCTTTTTTTCCCTCACCCAATTTTTATAAGCAGTGGTGTGGGTTGGTTGTGTGTGTTGTTTTTTTTGTTGTTGTTGTTTGTTTGTTTGTTTGTTTCCTCTGCATGTTTTTTGACATTAATGTTCAGTCTTTTCAGACAGGCAAGGCATATGGATTATTCTACCTGCTGTGGTGCTTCTCCTGCCATATAAGCAGATCTGCGGGACTCGCTTCCTTGTTTGTGGTGGCAACATAAATCTGTTATTCTCTGGAAGAGCTGGGCTTAGCATAGCTTATAAGCGTTATACTGAGGTAAACTTTTGCCCCTGATCAGCAGAGTATAAAAAAGCTGAATATTATCCTGAGAATAATTCACAAAGCAAAGATAAGTTGGATTTCTGACCATAAAGAAAGCAAGTTATTAAAGACTGCATCATAATTAATGTGTGAATAGCGTGAAGGGGATATTTGATATAATGGCTTGTATTAATCTATCTCTGGATTTTTTTAGGATTATGAAAGCTACACATCAAAAGTTAATCCTTACTCAAGATGTTTGGGTATTTTTTCTATTTATAAATATGCATTTTTTTTCAATAAAAACACTGATCCATTGTAACTCTTGTACTATAAAGTGCTTTGCACATGTAGGCTAGTATTTTTTTTTCCTGAAAATCTGTTGTGTAAAACAGTCTAGAAATGTGTGCGACTACTTGCAAGTCATGTCCAATAAAAACGAAGTCCAGAGGATTTTTAAGAAACTTCCTTGGGCAGTAAACTGTAATAATCACTGTGGAAAGAAGAGAGATGATGAACAGGCAGCCATCAAAGCTTGAATGCAACTTGCTTTGTTTATGGAACAGGCAGCTGCTTTATTCACCAAGTATAAAGGCCACGTGTCTCCTGGTTGCTCTGTATGTGTGTGAAAACCTTGAGCTATCCCCGCGTGTCAGGGGTGCTCCAGGCCCTTATCCTTTGGGAAGGGGCATAGGAGTCCATATGGGAGGCAGAAATTGCAGCGTAGCTACAGGTCTCTCCTTGAGATGTAGGAGGGCCTCACGTTTCTGCTTCAGAGCATTACCCTCCTGATTAAAGCTTGTGGAGCTAAAAGCGTTTGGACCATTTGAAAGCAGCCCAGTTTTGCGGAAAAAAATGCTGAGGCTAATTGTGAAACCTGATGAAGGGGTTTGGGGGGGTTAACAATAGCTGGAGGTTTTGTTTTGGAAGCGTAATTCTAAATGCTACAGTAGACACCTACACTTCTTGCATGGGTAGAGTGACTCACACTGAAGCGGGGGCTGCTGCTTGGCATTACCTAAATGAAAACGTTCACTGTCTGTTTTTGAATCATCTCGGGACCCGTTTCAAGAACTTGAAATAGCTCAGAGAGTAAGAAAGGTGCCCAAAAGGTAGAATCTTAGTCATTATTTAAAAAAAAAGAGCAGGGTTAACTCTTCAGGTTGTGAGACGGGGGCAAGAAGGCGCTCCCCTGTTGCAGGGCACTTCAAAGGTGGTAGCTGGAAGTGGGGGTTCAAACTTGCCTTTGCCAAGATGCCAATAAAATGTGCAACCTGGGCAGTGTGAGGAGGGTTTCCCTCTTGGCCAAGGGTGTGCAACAGGCTATGGGAATGCACACAGTTGCAACTGTCATGCTCAGCATTTAGCGGTCTCCTGCTCTGAAGGAAGTGCCTTGGGCACCCTCCTTGTCCTCCCCTCCCCAGT
Organism: Crypturellus undulatus; assembly: GCA_013389825.1. NCBI lineage: Eukaryota > Metazoa > Chordata > Aves > Tinamiformes > Tinamidae > Crypturellus > Crypturellus undulatus. Next base: position 174,438 of record VWPW01022618.1, read on the forward strand.
GAAACACTGTGAGCACAGCCTCCCATTTGGGAATTCCTGCTAGTCTTCACTGTGAGAATTCAGCAGACTGGAGTAGACCTTGGTGAACCCAGAATAAGCACCTAGATATTTTTCCAAACCTGGGCAGTAGTGCATTTTTAATGTAAGTATGATATAAGTCTTTGAGGGGAGAAGAAGTAATGATTTTTGACCTTGGGAATTTCAGTCGTGCCTGACTCCTGCTAAAATCCAGCATGTGAGTGTCCAGCTGAAACATTAGCTCCTGCTGTCAGTCACTGGGTTGCCCTCTGGCTTGTGGATCATTGTAGTTCAGTTTGACCATCCATGCACAAGTGCAACTGTTCTCAAAGCTTATCTGCCGGAAACTAAGTATAATGATCCTTTGACAACACGTACTCATTTAGCTTGTTCTGGATTGTTTCTCTTCGTCAGCATTTTAATATCTTTTAAATGTATTCATAGGTAAAAACATCAGAGTTTTACCGGTACTCCCGGCAGCTGCGACACGAGGTTGACCAAGCCATGAATTACTTCCATAGCGTCCACCAGCAGCCTTTGATGGAAATGAAATCGAACAAAATCCGCTCTGCCAAGCCCCAGACTGCAGTGTTTAGAGGAATGATAGGACATAGCATGGTGAACAGTAAAATTCTTCTCTTGCACAAACCGAGGGTCTGGTGGGAACTGGAGGGTCCTCAAGTACCTTTGCGACCAGACTGCCTGGCCATCGTGAACAACTTTGTGTTCTTGCTAGGCGGGGAAGAACTGGGGCCAGATGGCGAGTTTCACGCCTCATCCAAGGTGTTTCGCTATGACCCGAGGCAGAACACGTGGCTGAGAATGGCGGACATGTCTGTCCCGCGCTCCGAGTTTGCCGTTGGAGTGATCGGGAGGTACGTTTATGCAGTGGCTGGCAGAACCAGGGATGAAACTTTTTACTCGACTGAGCGGTATGATATTACTGAAGATAAGTGGGAATTTGTGGATCCTTATCCAGTCAATAAGTATGGACATGAAGGGACTGTGCTCGGCAACAAGCTGTACATCACTGGTGGAATTACATCCTCATCGACTTCTAAGCAAGTGTGTGTCTTTGACCCCAGTAAAGAAGGAACGGTGGAGCAGCGCACAAGGAGGACTCAAGTGGTCACCAACTGCTGGGAGAACAAATGCAAGATGAATTACGCGAGATGCTTTCACAAAATGATTTCGTACAATGGGAAGCTGTATGTCTTCGGGGGTGTCTGCGTGATCCTGAGGGCTTCCTTTGAGTCCCAGGGGTGCCCTTCCACAGAGGTGTATGACCCGGACGCAGACCAGTGGACCATCCTGGCCTCCATGCCCATCGGGAGGAGCGGCCACGGCGTGGCTGTCCTGGACAAGCAGATCATGGTGCTCGGAGGCCTCTGCTACAACGGGCACTACAGTGATTCCATCCTCACCTTCGATCCGGAGGAGAACAAGTGGAAGGAGGATGAGTACCCCAGAATGCCCTGCAAGCTGGATGGCCTGCAGGTGTGCAGCTTGCACTTCCCTGAGTACGTCCTGGAGCACGTGAAGCGCTGTAGCTAGAGCGGGGGATGCTGGCTGCGGACATATAGGGAGGTGTCAGGCGCAGGGTTGTCCTCGGAGGTGTGGGCAGTGCACGGAACGCTCCGAGAAACGGGATGCCCAGGGAAGGTACCGAGTCCGCTAGGAAAGCCAGTAGCGGGGCTGCTATTGTGAAAGTGTCTTGGTTTGTTTGCTTGTTTGTTAACAAACAGTTGTAAGTAGGGGAAAGAAAAATACCTATTTTTTTCAGCATGCTTATTTTTTGGTAGCCTTTTAAGTAGCTTTCTTTTTTTTTTCCCTTCCCCCTGCCCCACCCCTGCACTACTCTGCTTCTGAAATCATTTGAGTTTAACAGAGTATCTGTGGAAGGAAAAGAATGACTTTTCTTTGATCCTCAATTAAAGAAGGAAAAAGAATAAGGTAGAACTCATGAGCTGTATAACCAGACTTAAAAGAACAAAACTAAACAGTATTTTATGCTGTCTTTGGAAACTTTTCCCATTAATTGCCAGGTATTCTCAATTCTACTGGGCACTTTTTTTCCCCGTAAGAAACATTTAAGGATAATCTTAACCCCTTTGCATGACTTTTTTCCTGGTTTTGTACAGTAGTACCAGTAAGTCTGCCAAAATGCAAATTATACATTTTCTACTAAATTGAAAATGAAACATTTTTATATTCAGAACACTATTTCTATGCTGCCTTCTATTGTCTGCATTGTGTTTGTTGGTGGTAAAATATATGCACACACATGCATACACTGTAAAGTCTATATAAATGCATCTTTTTATGTGCAGTTAGGATATTATATTTTAACTAGTGCACAGATTCAGCCATATCCTTTGAATTTTATGTATAGTATTATTCTTTAATGATCTAAATAATTAAAAATTCTTAAGTGACTGGAGGCCTCATTTGGTATCAAAGTATCTTATCTTTAGCATATACTGATTGATTCAGTAGCTTTGAACGCTATATTGATGCTACGTAATGAACTGTTGATAATTTGTTATTTTATATATTTTTTTTAAAGTAAATATATCTTACCTGAGTTTCTTTTACTTTTTGAATGTGCTGCCCCTTTTTTTAATGAAAATTGAAAATGTCAAGTAAATGCTGAACACTGCTTTGACCCACAGTTATTTTTAAGATTGGGTATATTATAATTTATTCTCAGCAGAGAGTTTGCTTGTACTTGTATTGAAGTGGTATGTATATATATATATATATATATATATCTTTTTTTTTTAATTACCAACTGCTGTAGAACTACTGTGTTTTGTAAATGTGGTGTTAGATGGTTGGATGTTTAGTACCATTTATGTTTCTTTTACAAAAAACCCCGCACAACTATATCCACTGATCCTAGTCCCTGAACTGAGATGGGCCATCCCGAAGGGCTTTTAGTAACTGCATTGTGTCAACCTGCAGATTTTCTTGATGGTGAATGGTGAGAATATTTGCCAAGAGACAAATAGTGCCAGAAGTGAGTTCTTCGCACTCTTAAGTTTTCTTTAATGATGTGAAGTTAGCCACTTGTGGAATTTAAAGAAGAGATGTGGGAAGTTGAAGGTTCACACTTGATTTAGATGCGTAGGGACAAAATGCTGAAATAGGCACCTGCATAATTTGTAAATTCTTGTGCTACTGTATTTTGCAAATCCACTCTATTCAGCATCAGGCAGAAGTCACTGTAGGAAAGGAATGTATAGTACTCAGGGAGTTTAAAAGAATGCGCTTAGACAGGGACCAAACTCATCCCAAATTTCCTTTATTAAAAATATCTACCTGCCTAAACTCAATTTGAAATATTCCATAGAAGTTAAAGCAACGTGTTAAACTCCTTATACTTGTATCTAATGGTGTCTTTGTAGTAATTGTGTTTCAAGTTGAGACCTGCAGATATGGCAGATGAGCAGAATTGTTTTCATTAGTAAAGACTGATTGGTATTTTCATTCTGAAGGTTTGAACAGAGAGCGTATAGCCCCTCATAGCTGTAGTGAGAAGCTATCTGTGCCAGTAGCAACTGGACCAAATATTGATACTCATCCTTCTGATGCAGGCTAAACCTTGCAGTTCAAGTTAAGTGTTTGCTTATCAACATTCAGTTTACTGAATAAAAAAAATATATACTTTTTGATTAACTTAACCTGCAGTCATGTTGGCTTCCACTAAGACCTCAGTTTCACAAGAAGATCTGGGTGTGTGTTAGTTTGCAGAGGCGCAGAGATAACCTGGCTTCCCCCTGGTCCCGCCACGTGCAAGTGAAGAGGTTTTTACTCCTGGAGAATTGGGACGCAAGGAAAAAAATAATTTTTACTGTTTTTATCCCTTTGTGACTAATCTATTTCTTAATGAGCTTATGGGCAGTGAAGACTAATCCTGCCTAAGCAGGCTTTCCTTGGAGCCTGGTATGAGCAGGAGGGAGCTCTTTACCATTTCCATGCAGGGGCAGTCTGGGCAAAGGATGCAGGTCTGGAAATCCAGGCTGCCATGATTCAGGTGTAGAGAGAGATGACCAAAACTTTATTAAAAATAATGGTGAGGACAGGGGTGTCTAAGTTGTGTTTCTGGCTCTGCATTTAAAATGCACCTTGTGAAGTGGTGAGCGCTGAGCACCTGCCATCCCAGTCACTGGTGAGTATTGACATAAATGTCAAATGGAAATTGAAGAACCCAGGTCACTTCTAAGTGCTCCGCTTTTAAGCTCATTTATTTAACTTCAGGCACACAGTTCTTTAAGATCTTCTGGCTTGTCATAGTAGTTATTCTGTGAAATTTGAACTGGAATTGTTGGCTTCAGCCTCGCTGAGGTGGTGTCTCCATTGAAAAAATGGCTGCAGCCTTCTGGGCCTTAGTGCTGATGGGATTTTGCTTGGCTTTAGAGCATGGTGGAGTAGGTGAGGACGTTTTGTTAAGTTACATTTTTACCCTGCTCTTGCTATTTCCAACGTCAAATGTAAAATGAGCTGACGTTCTCTTCTCCATTGCCCTGGAGCTTTCGAGACACTTATTTTTGTTATCTTGTAACTCAGAGGAATATTTGCTTTTTCATTGCATTTCACTTGCCTAGCTTCAAAAAAAAAAAAGAAAAAAAAAAGTTGGCAAAGAACTCCCTATTGCTACCAAATTTTAAACACGGTGATTAGGTTAAAATAGGGTGAGTGTTACTAACATCCAAATGTGTCTCATTCATCAGGGAATATGTACATCATAATCTGTGATTAATAAATTTCTTTTTTTTCTTCTTCTGCTGCCTCTTAGTGTCAGAAATCCTAATGTCACACATTTAACATGTCACCTGCTTTTAAACAGGAGGTGTACTTGCCTTTCCTTTAAAGGATGGACATAGTGAGTTACAACTTCAGCTCTATTTTTTTTTTTTAACATTTATGTAAAATTTATTCTTGCAGCTGGTTCCAGGAGGGATGCCTGTGTTCACATAAAGTAGAATGGACAAGAGACTACAG
>VWPW01022620.1:0-12303 GCA_013389825.1 Crypturellus undulatus
AGGATCTCACCTAATGTAGTCAGACCTCTACCCGTTATTTAATTACAAAGCACAGGGGCTTTGGCAGCAAAGTCGCCAGTACGTTTGAAATCATTACATCAAAGCTGATACAAACAGATCAGGCCGAAATGACAGCAAGTTTCTCATCCCAAATCCTACTGCTTCCCAAGCTGTATGGCCGGACCATTCCCATGCTAAAGCCTCTGCCTAGTGCTCTGGTTTAAAGAGTGCCGCTCAGATGCCTTTGGGTACATAGGAAGGACTGTTTTTGGCAAATCCGCAAAAATACTTCTCTCAAATGACATAAATATTGCATGTTACTTGCTGCCCTGCCAAAATGCAAACGCGTACATGCACTCCTAACTAAGCAGCATTCCTTCAAAGTTAAGATCATTGCTTCGAATGAGCTATATAGCCTTATTTTATAAATCTAAATCGATCGCGCACGGCGTGTGTCGAAAATATGCGCAAAAAACGGGACCCCAAAACTCTATTAAACCACTTCTGAGACAATACATCACTGCACCTTTATATTGCACCGAGGGGTTTAACAACCCTTCTCCAGGAAAATATTTTACTAGGTAACAAAAAAAAAAGTTATTGAAAACACATATATTTGATACTTTTGGCAATTCGTTTTACTACTTGCATTTCCAATTCATTGGTACAGTTCATGAAAAAAAATATTTTTGTGGTTGGGTCATGTTATTATTTCTCTAATTTTTTTCTGCTTGAAAGTCATGGCACAATTTCTCCCTGCGAAACAATGAAGAAAGACAAATGATGCCTGCCCGTTTGGGGGCTCCTCTAGATGTTTTAGGGAACTGAGGTCTGCCGCAAGAGTAGAACACACTGAAATATGTCCCCAGGAAATTATGCGTTTTTGTGCATTTTGGGGTAGGCAATTTTATATTGGAGCCAGCTAGGAGCGAGCCGGGGGAAGGACCAGCGTGTACAAGATGCTAAAGAAGGAAAGAAAGATTCATCGGACAACAGGAAGGTTGTTAGAAAAAATGATAGAATTTTGCACTGGATCACAGTGTTTCTTCCAACAAATCGGAGCGCTCATGCCCAAGCTGGATAAATCCCTGTGTCCCACTCAGTTGCTCGTCTCCTTGGGTCCGATCTGCACCACCAGCCACCAAAGATGCCTTGGGCTTGGCATCATCACAAGGACTTTGGCGCCCCAAAACCCTCGGTCTGGTGCTGCACACTGGCAGGACCAGGCACATCTAAGAGCACGCAGGTACTTCCAGCCCTGGCTTGTGAGCATGGGGTGTCCCGCTTCGTCTTGCAAGCAGCAATTTTCCACTCGGAGCTTAATTGCTTCCTGCACAACACGAGCTGTTAGGCCCCAGCTTCTTGCCCGCTGATCTTCTCCTCAACGCGTTTCTTTCCCGCTGTGCGTTTAATTATGGCCATGAAAATCCGCCAGCAAAAGTGCAACCAATTTAAAAGATTAACGAATCTCACGCTCTGCCTCTTTCCTCCCCTTCCAAAAAGAAAAAAAAAAAATCAGAAAACCCTCTGCGGGGTTTCCAGCACCCGTCTATCATTACACACGCCTGGGTCTCGGGTAAATTAGCAACCTGACTCTTCTCCCTGCTGTCACTTAAAAGAAAAGAGCTTCTTATTTGCCATCCAAGGAAAAGTACAGTAAACCTAGAACTAGATAAAAGGGAAGTAATCAAATATATTTAACTGTACTCAGCCAAATCCCATTATTTGGATAGATGTTAGTTTGGGCATTTCAAGAATTAGGAGCCTCTGTCTCTGTTGGGAAACAGTGTGGGAGCAGTTTCTGAGCTGGCGTTCTTGCACTTACTTGGAATGAGAAGTTTGGTTTTATATATGTGCATACATATATGTATGTGCATAAATATGGATATATGTGTATAAATTGTGCTGGTGAGTTTAGCAAGTATTTGGGAAAAATGTCCATGCTTCTCCTCAGAGCCGGTGGATTCAGGATTCGGGATGGACGCAGCATCCCTTTTGTGTCTTCCAAAGCCAGGACTTGTCTCCTCGGAGCGGGAAGCCCCTGCATTGACTTGGCCACTTCTCCCTGAAGGAAACAAGGAAAAACATTTCCAGTTAGTCACCTCCTAAGCAGCCTTGACCCTTAGCCATTGGGGAGAAGACTGGAGCACGAAATTTAGAGGAAATGTGGGGGGAATTGGGCACCTGCATAAGGATTGGCCGTCGTGGCTGCAGGAACATCCCGGTGGCGCCGCTGGGAAAGCCCCCGGTTTTGCTGTGCTCCCACGAAGCATCACAGGTCAATATTGGTTTACTGCTTGGGGCGGGGGAGACGAGAGTCCCCACGTTGGTTTTCCACATGCCTGAGTCAAATTACCCTCCCTTCTGCTCTGGGCTTCTTCTGAAATAACAGATCTTACTGTAACCAAATATTGCCACGCAGGAAAGCCATTTTGCAACCAGCAAGGAGGCTTCTTCCTTCCCAGCGGCTGCTGAAAAGGCTCTTTGTTCTGCGCTGAACACCTGGCGAGTGGGAGCCGCCGTGGCCTCCGCGGCCGGCCTGGTGACACTGGCATCCGTGCCCAGGGGCTGCTGCCACCGAGGGTCACCCGATGGGCCCTGCTTTTGGCCGGGGCACCAAGGGAACGGGCCCAGCCTGGATTTTCCTTCTCTTCCCATCCTAAAAATGAGCGGCTTGATCTCATCTGAGACCTTGCAATGTCTCTGTGGATGCAGGGATGAGGGAGACCCATCCTTGGGCATCGTGGTGCCTTTCTGGAGAAGCAAACCAGCTTCAAAACCCCCACATACTCATTCCCTCTCTTCCTTTTATCTGGTTAATGAAAAACAAAAGGTCTGCATGGAGCAAAGGGAGCGCAGGAGCCGGGAGGAGGTCTAGGTTTGCTGGGGCAATTCAGGGAGCTGCCTGTGCCCTCATCGCGAGCGGCAACTCTGATGATTTTAGCAGCGACCTCAGTGGAAACTGGAGCTGCAGCTTATGAGGTATTCAGCAGGTCCAGGCCTCTCTCTGCAAATTGGTTTTCCATGAAAGTCACTGGCTACAAGGCCCATATCTTAAAAAAATTACTTAATTCTTCCTTGTCTGATCACCCAGCTCAAGTATTGAACCCGCCATGGGCAGCATTTGGGGGGATTTTGGTAATGCCTGTTCACAGGGTGCTCCATGAAGCCTGGGCCCCGGTTTATCCCTGCCAAATACCGCGGGCAGATTGCGACATTGCACAACTTGTGCGTGGACAGGCTGGAGCTAAAGCTTCACTCGTTACAACAGCAGCTCGGGGTCTGAGCCGCTGCTTCGGCCGTGCAAGGTTCAGGTCACTGCTCGTCCCCTCTGGGCTGCAGCAGCGAAACTTCTGCCACGGTGCAAGCAAGACCTTGGGGGGCTCGAGCAGAACCCCGCTAAGCTTCAGGCAACCCGACAAGGTAAAACCTTGCACAAGTTTTGCCTGGGACCAACCACAATTTCTGCGATCAGATCCCGGCAGTTTGGAGCGTTTGCAAAGCGCTTTTTGCAGAGCACAGGCCACTTTTAATCTTGGTCTCTGTCCAGACACCGCTAACCAGTTCTCCCACGACTTTGTGTTTATGTCTCCTTCTAATATTCCTCCGCTTTCTTGCTCTCAAAGGGAAAATTTCCAGGTTTGTCCCTTTTAACTTTGCTCATGGCAGCAGTCTTGACAGCAGGACTTAGTGTCCATTTAGCGTCTTTGCAAGGAAGACGGCGAAACTTCTCGATTACATAAAAGTTTGTATCAAAATTCAAGAATCCAGATTAATTATAGGCAACTTGCCTCGTATCATTCAATGTGTTTGAATAGCTTTAAAGATTAAGCAGATCCAAGGCCTAACAGAACCAGAGCCAGTAAGACAATAGCCGAGATTTTCCTTTGAAACAAAATATACAGGTGGTTTCTGTGAGTTTCTGTGTCTATCTGCCCAGCTTTTTTATTTTTATGTCGTATCCAGTATCACAGAACCTGGCAGTAGAAATCATATAGCAATTTGTGAGAGCTCCTTGCTTGTTCCAGATATCATATACAGCCTGTTCCACACCAGCAAAGACAAAACCAGAGTCTTTACTCCCTGAGTTTTCATTCAAAGGATAATGATCTCTGGTAACAAAATATTTGGCAGCAATGTTATTTAAAATGCACAGAGGAAATGTTTGTCCCTAACTCAAGGCGCTGTGGTCACATAGTGCCTATTCACTTGGTGTTTACCAGCGAGTGCCAAAGGCCAATCCGCAAAGCCCAGGGACAGCGTCAGGTTATCGCGCTCCATCCTCAGCCCCGTCCCCTTGCGAGGCAGGAGAAGGTAACGACCATTTATTTCTTTTTGCGGACTGAGAATTTATAAACTCCCATTTGGACCTAGCAATTTGCATCGGCTCTGATGGGAAATATCTAATTAGGGGCCTGGGGCATTCGCTATTCTGCCACATATTTTTGTGCTTAAAATCCCCTTGTACTGAGCGCCTGCTCCTGTTTCGTTTTCTTTTTCTTTTCTTTTCTTTTCTTTTCTTTTCTTTTCTTTTCTTTTCTTTTCTTTTCTTTTCTTTTCTTTTCTTTTCTCTTTTCTTTTCTTTTCTTTTCTCTTTTCTTTTCTCTTCTCTTCTTTTCTCTTCTCTTTTCTCCTCTTCTCTTCTCTTCTCTTCTCTTCTCTTCTCTTCTCTTCTCTTCTCTTCTCTTNTCTTTTTTCTTTTTCTCTTTCTTTTCTTTTTTCTTTTCTTTTTTCTTTTTTCTCTTTTTCTTTTTCTTTGTTGTTTTGTTTGTTTGTTATTTTTTCTTTTCTTTTTGTTTTCTTTTTCCCGAGTTTCTCGCACTCCCCGGGGAGGGAAGCGAGACGGATTGCGGCGCTGGGAGCCGGGCTCGGAGCCGGCCGTTGGCGCAGACTAAAACCCCTGAAATCCTCCCCAAAACCCCGTCCTGGGGCGGGGGGCGGCAGCGCGGGGCTCCGCGGAGCAGCCCCGCGCGGGCGGGCGGCTCCCGGGGCTCCGCGGCCCCTTCTCCCTCGTTAGGGGAAGTGTTGGGAAGTTGCTCAAGTGCGAAATGAGCCCGCGAAACCTCGTTGTCCTCATTAAACTCTGACAAGGAGGGTGACAAGAGGCAGCGGAGGGGAAACAATGCGCGCAGTGTTGGGCAGAGGACACGCTTTGTCCCCGCCAACAAAAGCTCTTGTCTGCATGTGTTAAAGGCCATTAACGCGCCGCGGCCCCAGGTGCAAACGGCAGCGCCGAGCGCCGCCACCTTCCGCGGCCCTAATGAGCCCGGGGGGGCGGGTTTAAACCTGGCTCCTCGCGGGTTTTTTTCCTTTTTATTTGGTGGGTGCCTCCAGATTTCTCCGTTCCCCCCCTCTCCATTAGCGCGGCCGGGACACAATGTCGCTTATTGTCCCCGCGCCGTCGCAGGGGGGCACACGGCAGCTCCGCAGTCGGGTGTGGGGACATGGGGACCCGCTTGGATTGCCTTGCTGCGGCCCGTCAAGGTACGTGGTGAAACGGAGAGACTGTTATTAAAAAAAAGAGCTGCCCAGTGCGGATTGGGAACTGGATCCTGCCCAAAGGTGCGGAGGAGAGCGCGGGTGGCCGAAGGGCCCAAGCAAAAACCCTCGCAGAAGGCGCCGCCGCCTCACCGCAGTGTCACCGCGCTGGCACCGTGTCCGGAAAAAAAGTAATTCCGGGTTCTGTTGCAACAGGTTTGCACACGCCGATCCATCCCCGATGGGTCTGCCCGGGATCGGCCCCGTGGCTATTTTAAACCATCCTTTAATAACAAGTCATTATAGTTGGTAGCGCTGGGAGATTTCCCTGTTATTTTGCAATTGCACCCAAAGGCTCCGGTGAGGCGCAAGCCCTGGGCCTGCTTGTTTGCTCAGCGTTAAACCCGGGCGGCTTTGCAGGATGGAGGCCTGGACGGTGCCTTCTCTAGGGGCATTTGTTACCCTGCCCTGTTTGCACGGTTGTGCCCTGCCAAAAGGCTCCTCTGGGAGCAGCGCGGTCAGCTGGGCGCAGCGTTGCGGCGCCGGGGGTTCTCCCTGCTGTTTGCAGGAGCTCCATTCGGGAATACACTATGGCATCGGGGATGTTGCACTGCAGCCTGTGCAGGACCCTGTGTACTGAGGCGTTACGGCAAAAGCCCTGGGCATTGGGCCCAGAGCAGATGTGACGATGAGTGTGAGCGATGGGACAGCGAGGAAGGAGCGGGAGGAGAGAGCGCGTTTTGAGCTCTTACCGCGTGCATTTTCGCTTAACAAACCTGGGCACCAGCCCCAAACGCCTCTTATCACGGAGAAGTAGGAAGAAACACAATCTGGGGAGAAAACAAGCATTTTGTTTTTGCATTTGCCAGTGCTGCAAAGTGTTTGTGGGTAAATACCGCCCAGATCCAGCTTGCTAGAGCAACACAAGGAGCAATCCCATGGGCGATCCAAGTGCTGCGTGGGAATCAGCTCCTTCTCCGCTATCTCAGCGAGTTATCACACACTTTCTGCCGTTCCTGCACCTGCCTCAACAGTGAGGCCTGCCAGGAGAGGTGTACGTGAGGGAAAGGAGAGGGCCTTTCAATGCAAGAGGCTTTGAAAAGTTCAGCTGCTTGCTATTTCTTTGCCACTTTTCTGATTCGCTTTTGGAGGCAGGAAACTGAAGCAAAGGTCGGTCCATGGCACAGTTGCAGTTTAATACCTAGAATGTTCATGCAGGAAATTAGTTTAAAGAATGTTAGTTTGGTGGGGGGGTTGTTTCATGAAAGAAACACAAAGCACAGAGCGACTCATTTGTGTCCTGAACCACCTGATGCATTTTTGCTCCATTTGGGTATGTGGGATTACAAGTGGGTTGCTGTGCTTGCACAAATAGCATCTTGNTTGCCACTTACTTTTCTGATTCGCTTTTGGAGGCAGAAAATGGAAGCGAAGGCCAGTCCATGGCACAGTTGCAGTTTAATACCTAGGATGTTCATATTGGAAATTAGTTTAAAGAATATTAGTTTGATGGGGGATTTTGTTTCATGAAAGAAACACAAAGCACAGAGCGACTCGTTTGTGTCCTGAACCACCTAATGCTCCANAATACCTAGAATGTTCATGCAGGAAATTAGTTTAAAGAATGTTAGTTTGGTGGGGGGGTTGTTTCATGAAAGAAACACAAAGCACAGAGCGACTCATTTGTGTCCTGAACCACCTGATGCATTTTTGCTCCATTTGGGTATGTGGGATTACAAGTGGGTTGCTGTGCTTGCACAAATAGCATCTTGCAGGATCTCACACTACTTCTCCTTGCCTTTACAGGAGGACTGTACGGAGGTGAGGAGGAATGGGAAAAGAACTTTTTATTCACCCCCAGATTGGTTAAAATAGATGCTTTAAGGTGGCTGTGCAGGAGAAGGGTGATAGAAATACGGTGGGAATGACAAATTCAGGCCACATCAACCTCCCAGACACCCGATGCAGATGGCACAGCCCTTCCTACTAGTATCAGCTGGCACAGCCCAGGTGGGACTCACTTAAGAGAACATAAAATACAGTATTCCCAAAGGAGCATAAAACCAGCCTGCTTTCCCCCTCACCCCCCCGAAAAAGAGAGGCATCTTTGCAGATTACAATCTCATTGAAATTTGTGTGAATACTTTGATAAACTCAACAGCACCTGGTGAGACCAGTGGTGTAAAAGAAAGAGGTTTTGGTTAATTCTGGGTACCCTGCAGTGTCCTTCACAGCCCAATGCTGCCACCCGGTTACTCTGTTCCCTCCACTCGCTTTGCTGGGCAGCTGGTCAGGCTGGGCTCCAATGAGCTCATAGCAAAAGCCTACAGAAGCCAAACTTCCAGGCAGCAGTAATTACCATTAGATGGCTACTTAATTGTCGAGGCACTTAAATAAGCAATTAGGTGCCTTTGTCACTAATTGGCTTCTTCAAATAGGTATGTGAGAGACAGTTTCTCCCTCTTTGTGTTCTCTGTGTCTAGGATAAAGAAGCAAGGTGGGAGGAGGGGGGCAGGTGGAGGCAGCTCCCCAGATCCCATTTGATCCAGATCTTGGAATTTGGCAGCCAGAAAAATACCTGGGAAAAGAAACAACACCTGCATAGAGGACTATGCATCTCACTCCCCTCAGGTGAGCAGCCTCTGTCAAAGATGCAGTCTGCTGCTGATAGCAGCTTGTAAAATGCTGAACATCACAGTTCCAAGCAATCCTGCTGCTAGCCCATAGCGCAGTGAGTTTGACCAAGTGTCAGGGAATAATGATTTTCAATTAAAAAAATAAACTCTAGAAAATGATAAGCAAAGACAAAGTTATAGGAGCAGTAACTTTGCAGAATCTAGCACTGAAATATAAGAAAATCCCTGGACTAAAGTCCCCAGTGAGCAGTGCCCGGTGGGATGTGCCTTGTACCTTGTCTGGGTGTTTAGGTGGGAGGGCTTCGATCCACCTCATTGTGCAACTCCAGCTGTAGCTGAGGTTTGAGCTTTGAGCATTTCTCTAAATATTCAGACTGTGCATGATTCCTATTGGGAATTCAAGATGGTGAGGGCCCTTCCTTCATTCACCAGCCCCTGCTTTTCTGTCTCACTGGTGGTGCAGGGACAGTATCCTCTTGCCATTACTGGGAGGGAAAATGCTGCTTGTGAAACACTCAGACACTGCTGCGAGGAGCACCGTGGAAAAACTATAAGGAAGTGAATAATACTGTGCCCAAAGCACAGTTTGAATAATAGGCAGTAAAAACCTTGTTGCTGCATATTAAATGAGAAGAGAAATAAGGACACAGGGGAGCTGCTCCTTCAGGAAAAGCAGCCCCTGCCAAGGCCACGGGAGGGAGATTGGAGTAGGAAAAGGGCATCGATCACTTGGTTGTAACTCATCGGAGTGGCCCCAGATGGGCAAGCCTGGTTCTGCCTGTCCTAGCTGTTGAGTGCCTGGGTAGACTTTTAGGATACTGCTTCATGTACGTTTGTGTGCATATGCTCCAGGCCATATGTAAAAATAAGCCACATAAGCGCTGGCTCCGTGCCCCGCTGGCTTCTCTACACGGCTACGGGACTTGTGGTCAGCTGGAAGCACAGGCGGGGGTCTAGCCGCAAAATACTGCGCGGGCACCGGTTGATTGAACTGCAGAGTGTCTGTCAGCAGTGTCTGTCAGCGTTGTGTTGGGGCTGCCAGGACCAGGGGCAAACGACGGTCCTGGAGGTGTCCGCCCCATGACCAAATCTGGGTTCATCCACAGGAAAGATGCCAAAGCTGTCCTGGGATCTGGGACACTGTGGATCCAGCTCCCCTGCTCTCCCGGTGTGGAGTCAGGACATAGGACACAAGTGTATTCAGTGGGGGATCCATCATGAGTAATATCCCCCTCATTTGCATTTGGGAAGTGGGACAAATTAACTGCTGCGGAGACCCTTGGCATCCACAGCAGATAGGGACGCCTGTATCATGGCATGAGAACACCTATATCGTGGGCAGAGACTGCTCCTGGCAGAGACTGGCACAGAAAACTGTGATCGGGTCTAGTTTAGGGTGGCAGATTGAAGAATGTACCTGTCTGACCCGAACAGGAGAGGCCACCCTGGTCTGGCCTGGCAGAGAGGAGCTGGAGCACTCCCAATCCAGAAACTTCATGCAACATGAGGCCCTGCAGAGAAGAGAATTCACAGCTAACCCTGTCCGTGCATCAGGTAAGGACACACGTTGCAGACATCTCTGCAAATCCTGCTGCCAAGGTAGGACATAACAGAGTGACTCAACCACAACGTGACCTTTCGCTTAAAGGATTCTTCCTCTTGCATCTGCTGCTGACACATTTGCAAACTGGTACCAGCTTAAGTAAAGGCTATTTTATCAGTGCTTCTGTGTGAATAGTTTCATTGCCCCTGTGGAGCATAGGGATGAATATAAAATATTTCTTGCTTCTTCTGATCTGGCTGTGCTGCTGGCTGCTGTGTGTCTTCAGGGCATCACCCTTGCATGATCCAGAGGAACGAGCGTGTTCACCTCTGCAGATCCAATCTGAGCGTTGGTGACACAGGACACATCTCCTTTCTGAGGTAGAATTGTTCCTATTTAGGATAGCACCATTTTTGCCCAAAAGGGACACCTGGTGTCTGCAAAACTCTTTGATGGGAGACCGTGTGGTTGCTTTTCTTGTGACATTAAGGGAAATATTGCCTATGGCTGTGTGTATGGGTCAGTGCGGTATTTCAGCTCATCCATATGTCACCAGCTCACAATTCATTTGCTTCATACAGCTTTATGCACCCCAAAACCTTGTGTGTAGGGTCTTTACCTTAGATATATCCCATGGTCTGCAAAATTAACTCAAACAGCTAAGCAGTAATGTCTAAAATAAATTTCCCCTGAAAGTCATGTAGAAAAATCTTCCTACTGAGAGAGGAAGAGACAAGGTCATTCCATAGGAGACAACCCACTGGCATGACTGTTTGGACACTTTTGTCCTGGAACTTCTTATTCATCTTTCTTCCTCCTCCAGCTATTTTGTCCTCTAATACCAAGAGTACTTCCCACTTTGGCTGAGCATTTCTGTAGGCAAAGTAGAAACAACTGGAAATGGATTAACTCTATCATCCAGGTTGTACCACCTTTATAATTATTTCCTCCCTGCTCCCTGATATTAGAAGTATCAAACAGTTGCCTGTATAGTCTTGTCATCCTTATGGTAGAACCTGAGAAGGTAAATTACCAAAGTCCCCCAAAAATGCATTTGCCAAGGTCCATCACAAGCTCTAGAAGGGCCCAGTGGCCACGTCTTGTCCAGGGGAATAGACAGAAACATTTTCCGTCTCCGACTTGCAGGATCTCATCATTNGTAGGCAAAATAGAAACAACTGGAAATTGATTAACTCTATCATCTGGGTTGTGCCACCTTTATTTCCTCCCTGCTCCCTGATATTAGAAGTATCAAACAGTTGCCTGTATAGTCTTGTCATCCTTATGGTAGAACCTGAGAAGGTAAATTACCAAAGTCCCCCAAAAATGCATTTGCCAAGGTCCATCACAAGCTCTAGAAGGGCCCAGTGGCCACGTCTTGCCCAGGGGAATAGACAGAAACGTTTTCCGTCTCCGACTTGCAGGATCTCATCATTCAGCTTGAAGCGCTGCTGATGACAGCCAAGGAGAGCTTGGATCCAAATTCCTCTTTATTGGGACCAGGAGTACGTGGTGATTTGCTTAAGAGTTTCTGCTGGCTTTGATGCTTGTGCAGCTCTAGTGGGAAAAGGCAACTGAACAGTTAGAAACGGACAGCTTAAAAATAGATGTTTGTTCACTTAATTGCTCATGAGGCTGCTCATTTAATTTCTGCCATTGCATCCGAGGCTATTCCCAGAAATTATATATAATTGAAGCGCCTTGTCATCTGCAGAGAAAATTTGAGCTTATTATTGCTAGGCAGGATGAGCCCTTTGGTATTGACAGTTCACCAGAGAAAGCTGCGGAGATTTGTGTGATAAAGATGTTTTAGATCGTGGGAGAAATGAACTTATTTTGCGTTATTGTTGGCTCTCATGAATGTGCATCGAGCAGAGAGGTTTCCACCTGGACACGGGGTGTCCAAGAGCATCTGGATGCTGCAGAATATCGGATTTTGACTCGTTGGTGGTACTTTCCCTTCTGAGTCAGCACCGGCTCCTGAGGCTGCTGTGATATCCTGGCCCTGCCGCCTTGGGAAGTGCTGAGTGTTTTGGAGTGTTTTAGCAGCAAAGTGCTGACTCTTGCCGGGGATTACAGATTCTGTGAAACATTTTGTGCTCCTGGCGCTGTGCCACATGCTGTATGGAAAATATGCTGCTTTATCGCGCGCGTGCGGGGGTGCGAGGGTGAGCCCTGGCCCCCAGCCTGCAAAACCTTCCACGTATTTTATCTGTCGTGGAATTCGGCAACGCGCGATGAGCGCCCGGGCGCCGAGCCGGGATCTGTCACTGCGGACATGATCCGCGTCCCTCTAGGCTCTGTGATGGACGGCGTCTCCCCTATGAGCGTGGTGCTGAGGGGCTGGCGCTAGGGATGGCACTGAGGGGACAACGCGGTGCTGCCCACATCCGGATGATCCCCTGGGATGTGGGCGGCCACCCCGACGCGGCCACGCTGCTCCCGGCACCTCGGGGCTGGCGCAAGGGCAGCACTGAGGCACCACGCGTCCGTCCGGTGGGCAAAGCGGGGCAAAACCGCGGCGGGGCCGCGGGGCGGCTCGGTCCCCCCTCACCGTCCCTCAGCCGGAGCCCGCGCGGCCTCGAGGGCGCCGCGCGCCCCTCAGCGCCTCGCCGGGGCGGCGCCGCCCGTTACCTGAGGGCGGGC
>VWPW01022620.1:13619-35580 GCA_013389825.1 Crypturellus undulatus
TTTTTTTTTTTTTTTTTAATTCTCCGGAGTTTAGCCAGAGACCGTGTGCTGAAAGTATCTCGATAGTTGTTTAGAAGTGGAGACCAGTGTTAATTGCAAGTGTGAGTTTGACATCTGATCTGATGCTCCCAGTGCATCCGTAGGGATAACGAGCAGCAGTCAGTTTTCATAAAGCTGCGAGGGGTTTTCTGCAAGCTCTGAGCTTCACCAGATGTGCACAGCTGACGGTAGGTTTTCCTGTTTCATGGAGATCATTTTGGTTCTGTGAGTTGCTGGTCTGAGGGAGAAGAAGGAAGACTCCCAGCAACTTCAAACAGGTCTTTCTGACAGCACAGCTTGATACTTGTGAGATGATGTGTGTTGGAAGTGACCTGTCTGTCGTGTAATGTCTCACAAATAGCCGATAAGCTATTATAATTGTGTACTTTTTATTTTTTAAAAACTTCTTTTTTTTTATGCCCCATACTGAAGACTTAAGCTCAGCAATGTGATTCCCAGAATCAGACCTGTTTATCTGGTGTCTAAAAGTCTCATACCACCATTTGTGTAATCCAGCCCTTTTTATAGGGACATCTGCCTTCCTACCTCAACCCCCTGTATTAATGTTTAATACAGGACTAGGAAAAAGGTATCCCTCATTCCTTAATCTGTAAGTATATATCTAGCTCTGTAATTTTACAGTCCATATTCTCTTGCATTTATAATGTGACTTTCTTAATTCTAGCTTGTTCTTGTTTCATAAAAGAAAATGTACTATTTTCTTTATATATAATTAAAATGCAGCAGTTGGAAAAGTTTGAGAATAAGTAGTTGGGAAGTATTAATCTCAAGTTATTTAATATTCCCAGTGTTGTGAGTTTTCTTGTGACTTCATTTTGCAATTTGTCACAGTGAATTTTCTTTCTATTGGGTCTGACCAAAGCAGGTGGGCATGTAACTGGAACAGATGCTGCATTTTTATCTTGGGTGCTTTTGCAGAAATAGGCAGGGGAAAAACTCGCCCGAAGAAAGAAAACTATGTCCCAAAGCAGTGGGAATTCTAGATTTAAGGGATGCAACTTTAATCTCCTTGTAGTGTGTAGAGACTCATAAACAAGATTGCAAACATGGAAGACTTCCAAGTAAAAGTACTAACTTACGGATGCCAACAGGGTACTAATAAAGATAGTTTTATCTAATCTTATTTAAAGTATCTTTATTTATAAAACTTAACACTGCCAAGTTAGATCAGTGTGCATAAGATGCATGTTGAATCAATTATTTGTATATAGGTATTCGTGTTCTGTTTACAGTGAGTAACAACACTGTAGAATTTAATGCGTTTTCAGTTACGCAACACTGGGACTGTTTGTTCTTGCTCTGGAAAGGCAATATTTTGAAACACTTAAATCTTGTCACAGGCGACTCCAAGTGACGTGGGAGGCTCGATCTCGCCCGTGACGGGCAGGTGGGGTAGAACGGAGCCTGTGCTTGCCATCCTCTGGTCAGTGCTGAGGGCCTGGTTCATGGAAATAGCCCAGGGTTAGGGTACCACCAACCGAATAATATTGTGCACTGACACCCCTTTAGTGACCTGTAACAAGGGGCTCCTTTTGCCTGACCCACATGGGCTTCTCTTGCTGTCTGCTGCTTGTTCCTATGGAGATGTATTTGAAAATGTGCCTGTTTCTCATTGCCAAGTTATGGTGTTGCACTGTATGGGCTCCATTCTATGTTGTTTTCTTAAAATTGACTGGATGGACAGTTTTGTTGTTCTGTTCTGTCTTGGGTTCTAGTTAGGCTGAATGCTATCTGTATTGAAGAGCCTCAGTGTGCTTGGCTCAACCATCAGTAGAAATTGAGGAGCCTTAGGACCTTTGGGGAATATTTGAATCTTTGGGGAATATTTGAATTTTTTCTTGACGCCTGCATTTTTTTTTTTTTTTTTTTTTNAGGAATATTTGAATTTTTTTCTTGACACCTGCATCTTTTTTTTTTTTTTTTTTTTTTTTTCTCTCTCCTCTCCCCCTCCTCTTGCTCTCTATTTAGATATTTATTAACAATGAATGGCATGATTCCACAAGCGGAAAGAAGTTCCCCACCTACAACCCCTCAACGCTGGAGAAAATTTGTGACATTGAGGAAGGAGACAAGGTAAGCATTGCTGGGAAGACAGGTAAAAGACAACTTCCAAGGGGGTTCCTAACTTAGTTAAAAGTCAGTTCTTTGTGTACATTTCTGTGATGTACAGCTGGCCTGACTGTGAGCAGGACTAGAACACTAAATGTGCTGATTGAGGATGACACAGGTCGGGTGGGATCAGTCTTGGTCAGCTCAGCAGCGTCATGTTCCCTTGCAGATCAGTACAGGAAGCATCCCTGAACACTGCTGGAGGAATGGGATTCAGCATCACTGTATGCTTTAAAAACTGCAAAGATGTAGCTATTAAGTGAACATCTCTGACAGAGCTTGGGGTCTCATGTTAGGAATGCTCTGTCCANGACAGAGCTTGGGTCTCATGTTAGGAATGCTCTGTCCACAAGCTGCATGCTAGATACACTGAACTGGAACTCATCTTCCTCTTAACACCATCTTCCTCTGAGCGCTGGGGAGATTTTTAAGCCCAGCCATGCAAATGGGTCTGCCTTCTGTTAGATATCCCCTCTGGTGTTATTCCTTCAANTCCTCTTAAAATCATCTTCTGCTGAGTGCTGGGAGAATTTAAGCCCAGCCATGCAAATGGGTCTGCCTTCTGTTAGATATCCCCTCTGGTGTTATTCCTTCAACTCATATCATGGGGTCTGGTCTTCTATGCAAATATGACAACTATCGGTTGTTTAAGAAAAAACCCAGGACCTCAAGAACATTCCTGGCTTCTTGGCCTTGGAGCACTGCAACTTGGTGCGTAACTGCTTGAGTTTGGTACCTGCTTGAGGTGAAGAGCAGTTGGATGTGAAACTTTGACCAAACCAGCTCCTCACAGATGGACAAATGGGGTTGCTGTAGGGGGAAGAGCTGGCCCAGGAGTTTGTTTTCTATAGCATGTCACGGGAAGGTGATTCATAGCTTTCTTGTCATACGAAGGCTTTATCTGCTTACTGCTGTGAGTAGGAAGTTAAGTGTGGGACACTTCTGCCTGGTCTGTGGTAGCTCTCTTGGTATCTAAGCTTCACTTTGGGACTGGATGCCTAGTTTCTAGCTATGTAGCTGCCTTGAGGATCCTTTGCTGGTAGAGGTGACGCTATTTGAGCAGGGGCCAAGTGTTTTCTGGTGTTATCCTGGGTAAGTGAGCAGAGCCTGAGCCTCTGGAAAGGAGAGCAAATGTGCCTGGCTGTAAGGAGCCCCCAGCCTTCCTACTGTGGCACCTAAGGCAGCAGTTCTTTTTGGCTGGCACCAGAAGTAGCCTGCTTGGAGACACAGTGTCATGATGGATCATTTCATCCATGGGGTAATTGTAGTTGGGGGCAGAACCTAACATTATGTGTAATTCCACTATATTAACTGGATAGGATGCTTAATTGGCTTTAATTGCAGTGGCATGTAAACGGTGGAGTTAAGGTTAACTCTGATGCAATTAGAGTTTTGCTAGGCAGAAACCATGACTCTTGTATTGTTCCTGAGCGAAGTGTCTCCTCAAGCAGTTACTGAACATTACATGAGTATTTTGAGCCTGCCTCTTAATGACTTGGTTAAGGAAAATTGTTATGCAGAACTAAAAGACCAATATTGCAGCTCAGCTCCTTGAAACTTGTCCCCACCTGAGTACAATGGGAGCTTTTGGCTCCTGGTTTGTAGGAGAGTCACTGGAAAAATCTTTCCTGGGAATTCTCTGCCCATGGATGCTCAGCACAGGCCCTTGATGTGTGTGTACAATAATTGGAGTCAGAGAAACATTAGCTGCACTTTGTCCAAAGCTGCTTCTACCTCTTTACATGATACCATTTTTATTTTTGATTTCTGCTCTAAATAGGTTTGTATGAGGAACTGAGTAGGGCTAGAGCAAGACCTCAGCTGAGGATTAGAAGTCTCCCAAACCAGCTGTCTTACCACTGGTGACNAACTAAAAGGCCAATATTGCAGCTCAGCAACTTGAGACTTGTCCCCACCTGAGTACGATGGGAGCTTTTGGCGCCTGGTTTGCAGGAGAGTCACTAGAAAAAT
Organism: Crypturellus undulatus; assembly: GCA_013389825.1. Classification (NCBI taxonomy): domain Eukaryota; kingdom Metazoa; phylum Chordata; class Aves; order Tinamiformes; family Tinamidae; genus Crypturellus; species Crypturellus undulatus. The sequence goes on from VWPW01022620.1 coordinate 17,760, forward strand.
CTTTCCTGGGAGCTCTCTGCCCATGGATGCTCAGCACAGGACCTTGATGTGTGTGTACAGTCATTGGAGTCAGAGACACATTAGCTGCACCTTGATGCCCAAAGCTGCTTCCACCTCTTTACATGATGCCATTTTTATTTTTGTTTTCTGCTCTAAATAGGTTTATATGAGGGACTGAGTGGGGCTAGAGCAAGACCTCAGCTGAGGATTAGAAGTCTCCCAAACCAGCTGTCTTACCACTGGTGACACTTGACCATGTCCCACTGTTCTCTGGACAAGCCAAATCTCCTGAAACTTGCTCTGCCCTGAGGGACCATTCCCATCCTAGATCTGCCTCCAGTGCATTGGGACGAAGCTCCCTGTCACTGCAGCAAGAGGGCAACTGTGCAGGATGGTGCTCTGCAGCATCTTGTGCCCTGGGGCAGCCCTACTTGGCTGTACTGGTCAGTACCAGTAGATGGAGAGCAGTTTCTGGTGCTTGGCTCCCATTCCACCTATCTGGCAGCAGTGCTCTGCTTCCCTGATCCCAAAGAAACCTGGGCGTGCCAGGGATATTTGGCAAGGCTGTGTGAGGGGTATGAAACCAGCAGCTAACACCTCAGTGATGACACTTGACTTGGGTTCTGAAACTTGCCAAGGATCTTATGAAGGTCAGAGCAAAGTTCCTTTGCTCTGCAGTTAAAAGTTTTAAGACAGAATGCTCCTTGCATGATAAAGGGAAGTCTCAAGTGGGAAAGAAGCGCTGAATATCAAGCTGGATGCTCAATGGCTTGCAAGTAAGGGCTGAGCGTCCAAGTGTTTGCTAGGCTGATGACTCTCAGGAATAAATTTCTTCATTAAGTTTCTGCCCCCAATGAATGATGCAGCTGCAGTACTTCCATCCTGTCTTGCTGTTACTGTGTCAAGGCAAAAATAGTTGAGCTGTTGCCAGCACTTGGAGATGGGCTGTTCCCTAGCAGCTCGCCAGCAAGGGCAGGGAAAGGGGCTGCTCGGAGGAGAGCCTGGCCCAGCTGGCTGCACGGAGCCTGGGCAGCAGGGCTGCAGCTGCGGCATGTTCTGCAGAGTGGGACTGTCCCCACAGGGCAGAGCTGTGGTTTTGTCACAGCGTTTGAGCAGTTCACCCTCCCACATGGATCTTTGAAGCATTATAAGGGGGTTTTGTTCACAGGCATCTTGCCACTTTCATCCTGCAAGGGTAGGCTGAGGTAAGAGGATGCGGGAATGTTGCTCACTCCAGCAGACTGGTAATGCTGTAGCGGATGCTTTTGGACACTTTCCACTGCCAGGATGCTGTTTGTAGTTGGTTGTAAAGCCTGAACCAGAGTTTCACCCCTGCGAAGTGTGGACAGTTTGCAGAGAGCTTGCAGGGCAGCAGGTGAGCTCTGCTCCTGCTTGCTCAGCCCTGCATCAGAAATGTGCCTTCCCAAGGGGGCATGTGGTGCAGTTTTTTGAAGAAATAGCAATTGATTCCTGTAAGACAGTCTCTACAGGATATACTTCATCCTTACATGCCTCCTGGTGCTGTATTATCTACACTGAGCCAAAGCAAATCTTTTTTGCATGTGTTCTCCCAATATGAGGTACACAGACTGTAGGGTGATAGTTTCCAATGTGCTCTGCAGCTTGGTACTGAGGCAGAAGAGAAAAAGGTGCAGGATGGAAGTGGAGCAGTGGTGAGTAAGGCTTGTGGTAGAGGAGGAAGGCGGAGGAAGTGCTTTAGAACAAAGATCTGTGTGAGTTTGTTCAGGGGAAAATGGTATGCAGTTGTGTAACTGGAGCTTGTATCACAGCGCAGGCACCCACAGTAGGTGCAGAGGTTTGCTGGCATTCCCCAATGCTCTAGTGCTTGACTCTGCAATCTCAGTATTCTCTTAGCAGAGTTTTTTATGTAATAAAAATAATGGCTCAAAGCTGCACATGGACACACAGACCTTGTGGTTTTTACATCCTGCAGTGTGTCCTTGGCACCGTGACAGTTAGGAGTCTGTCTTTGTCACGCATTGTGCCTACCTATTGCAACATCCCCGTAACGAACACACCATTCAGACTCCCCTAATGCCTAGTCATAACAGGATGGATTAAGAATGGCATTTCAGCCTTCCTTAAGAATTTCCTTGTTGTTGCTGCTCGGAGCTCTGAGGCCTATTAAGCGTGCGCTGGCTTACAAGCTCTCACTTGGTGGTGTTGCCCCTGGGGGTGTTTTGGGGAAGCTTTTTTGCTTGTCTGCTAATGACTGCAGTCCCCAAGCTACGGTGTGTATGTGGCCTCAGTGCCTAAGAAAAGGGACAAGAATGGATGTAAGTGACCACATAACCACCACCCATGCAGAGCCTCTGGATAGCAGCACTGTAGAACTGTCACTAGCAAAGAGGCACCTTTTGCACTGCCTCTAAAGTGTGTTCAGCAGTGACGCCCACAGGAACAGAGCGAAGGGCCGTCCTGTAGGATCCAGCACAGGCCACACTGTTCAGCATAGCAGCTCCCTCTGCATCTGCATGAGCAAGAGACTCCTGGGCCAAGCCAGGTCCTTGGAGTCCCCTGGGCTTCAGCACTCCAAAAAGCAATCGCTGGCATTTGCAGGGGCAGCTGCAAGGCTGAGGGGCTCCCACACCTAGAAGGCAGGGAAAACCTGGACATGTGGGGGTGAGATGGCCATGTGGCAAAGGATCCACGTGAGGGCCGTGCCATGGGCACTCAGTCCACTCTGCCCATGGCACAGGCTGCAGCCTGATCTGGCTCTGTGCGCTGTGGCCTTGTCACAGAAGCTGATTAATTGCTATTATGGAAGGATGTTTTTTGAACCTGATGTGCTTCTCATTCCTTCTCTGCTTTCTCACTTAAAGCATTGCCTTGCAGCACAAGTCTTCCATCTAGCAGACAGTGTGGAGCGGACATAAATGCACAGCACTCAGTGGTGCATTCTGGCATTTGTGATGTGCCAGTTATTTTAAATCCAAATTAACTCCCCTGGAGCAAACCATGCCAGGAGCCCAGCTGGGAAGCCATGGCCCCATCCTGGACCTGTGTGAAGGTGCAACAGGCTCTGCTGCCTCTGCCTTGCTGCCCTTGCTTGACCAGAGCCCCTTCTAACCACCCCCTAACGGCACAAGTTTTTTGCAATGATTTCCTCACCAGTGACCTCCTGAAAGGGTGGAGTTCTTCTCTCAGCAGTGCATGTCAGCCTAGTTTTAAGCTGTGTAATCTACCTGAAAAGGAGCCAAATTTAGTCCGAGGTGTCGCTTCAGTGGGTGATGACTTGCAGTTTTCTCTGTGAGCCTCGGTGCAGGAAGGCAGTGTGTTTCCCTAGAGCATTTTTCTTGGTTCAGCACCCCAGATGTGCCCCTGGAGGGAGAACAGCCAGTCCTTGTTGGAAGAATGTGGGGGTCACCTCACAGTTGTCTCCCCTTGTTGGGAGTGTGTTCCAGGCAGGACAGGACTTGGCCATAGTGAGAGCAGCTCACAGGGTGCCAGGAGCAGCAATCAAAGTCTGAAACTCTCCCTCTGCCTGAGCCACATATTGTGGTGAGATGCAAAGAGCTCCCCATCCTCTGAAGGGAGGCAGGGGCTGTGCCAGACATTACACAGAGCAGGACCCTGTCCAAAGCCAGAGTGAAATATGCTTTATATAAATGCTTGGGGTACTGTCCTGACCTTGTGTGTGTTGGTGGCAGCATTCCCATTGACTTCATTGGCTGGGGAGCTTGTCCTTGACTTCACTTTTTAATCAATGTAAATGGTGAGGGGGAAGGAGAGACAGGAGGAGTTTGCTGGGGCTTGCTGTGGCCAAAGCAAAGGCATGAAGTTTCTCAATCTTCCCACACTGCTGTACCCAGGAAACTCACTGCCTCCTGTGTAGCCACTGAAATAGTTAGATGTGGTCCTGCACGCAATGAAGCAGTGGGGAGAGAAGGGGAATGTGGCATGTGCCACTAAGCCCCTCCAGCTGGAACCCTTCTACCCTACCTTGAGCAATGTGTAAGCCCTTCCTGACTGGTAGAAGTATTCTTGAAGCTCAATCTAGGATCTAAGGGAGCTTTTCTTAGTGTGTTAATGGTTATTCATGTGTGTTCACATGGGAAAAGGTGGGTCTGAAGAGAGGGGTAGAACTGTGATGGTTTCCCTGGCTAAAACCGTGGTTTCTCTTTGAGGGGACTTCCCATCCCACACTTGTTTAGAGGATGCCGATCCATTCAGACCACGGGTCTGTGATACTTGGGAAGTACTAAGGGGAATGACACTGTGATCTTGTTTCTCCATTTTTTTCCCCTTCTCCGTCACTTACATGCTGTATTGGCAGCAACATGTTTCTAGATTATTCTGTAAACAAACCAGCTGCATAAAATTCCCCTTGGAGGACCCTATTGGCTCTCTGACTCCAAGATTGTTTATCAGGATAGGCCAGGCACATAGGGTCTTGCAGTCTTGGGTCTAAATCTAGGAGCAAACTGGATGTGATCTTGCCACAGGCACGTTTAGCCACCACAGCATCAACTAGAAGACAGCTTTCTGGTGTCTCTGTGCCACTGTCCAGCTCCTTTCGTTGTAACCTGGTGTTTTCTTGTTTGTGTGGCTGCTCTAGCCTGATGTGGATAACGCAGTGGAAGCGGCAAAAGCGGCGTTCCAGAGGGGATCTCCATGGAGAGAGATGGATGCCTTGAGCAGAGGGCGGCTCTTGCACAAACTGGCTGATCTTCTTGAGCGAGACAGAGTCATCCTTGCAGTGAGTACAGTGGTTGGGGGATAATGACAAACCAGCAGCAGGGGGCTGATAACCCAGCTCCATCCCCTCCAGTTTTGCTGCATCCATTTCTCCTGTCATGCTCCTATTATGGTATCTAGGGAGAAGGAAAGCCCATAGAAGGGCTCCTCTTTCTCCTGTGCCCGCTGTTGACTTAGGCTGCCTGCTTCCCTCCTGTCCTTTGCAGAGCTGGGAAGGTCAGGTAGCTTTTTCAGAGCGAATGGGCTTTCCCGTTGGACAGGGACAACTGCAAATCCTTCCTGAACTCACTTTTCATGTCAATCTGGACTTTATCATCCCAGTCCTGCTTTACAGATTTCGATGTTTCCAAAAGAGAGCTATCGTTCAGACTTGACCTAGTTCTTTTCCTCTTCTCTCATACAGGAATAAGGGATTTGGCCCTCTCTTTTTGGAGAGTCTAGGGTGAGAAACAGTTACTTGCTTCTCTGAGTGGAAGACACTGCAACAGTGACATAAGCCAAACTTTCTGTGGTGTGTTTAAGGCCCTGACACTGATCACATTCTCTGGAACTGGATGCCCTTCCCTTCCATCTCTTTTCTCTCTCCTCCGTCTTGTAGGACACAGAGGTCTAAGCAGAACTTAGGTTTTGTCTTTCTCTTTCTACTGGGTGATTTTTGGGGCCCTAGAAAAATGACTGTCAAATAGTTGAATTCTTCTCAAAAACTTCAGTAATTGAAAATATTAAAAATATTAATGCTTATATTTTTAAAGTGATAAACATTCTTTCTTGATTTAGCAGTCATCAATATTCATACCTGTCTCCCAGGTTAGCTAGCAGTCACATACCTTAAAAATACAGTTAAAAAAAACCCTTCACTTGGTCCTCCTTTACTACAAAAATACAAGCCTGTTTGACTTCTTTGTGAGCCCCTAAAAAAGGAGTTTGGGAAAAGCATCTTTCTCTTGTTTGGATGTCATCCAAAACTTAAAATGTGTGTAAGTGGGAAGTGTTTCTTTCCCTCCTGAATGTACTGGCTCAGGAAAATTTCTCTATAGCCATGAAGCTGTGTTAACTTGAACTTCTGCAGGGAGGAACTATGGCTAATGATCCCCCCTTCCTATCCTGAGAAATGAATCCTTCTGATGTAGAACAAGAGGAGAAGATCTGAGCTAAAAGCGGCTGCAGTGGTAAAAGTCTTGAGATTCTGGGCCTTGTGCAGCTTTCCAGACTTTCCCCAAATCCTAGTGCATCTCAGCTTAAAGTTGCTGTCTGTCCATACTTAATTCCACCACCAGTTCAGCACTGTGCTTTTGCTCTATTTGCTCTATGACTTATAAAAATCAGTCATTTTAGCAGACATTCGGAGCGGATAATAATCCTAGTCATTCCAAGGGGAATGTCTGTTCAAGTACTGTTTGGACCCTAATGTTTGTGGAAGATGACAGGCTATGACTTCATATGTAAACAAAGATGTTTCAATCTACCAAGGGATAGTACTTCCTTTATGGATGTGCTGGCCATTTCCACCAATATTGCGTTTAATGACCTGAGTAGAGAACAAAGCACTCGCTGAGCTAATGTCCAGAACTGCAAGAAGGACACAGGCCCTAATGAGACTTCGTTTAGTGCAGCTCAACATCAGTGCAATGTCAGTGAAGCAACTTCTCCATTGCCTTTGTGTAAGCACAGATCAGAGCCCAAAGGTTACTCTGCTAGAATTCTGTAAAGAAATGTGTTTTCTATCATCCTGTGGACAAAAGAGGCTTTTCAGAGGTTGCTTTTAAGACTGCGAAGCAGGAAGCAAAGTAGATTTCCAAATAAAAGTGGGTCAGACTGATTTCAGTGACACCATCTGCAATCCAGAACATCTGTGTTGAGGGTCAGTTACAGTGGAGTTGTGACACTTGCACCACATCTGAGCAGTGTCCCAGACCTCCATCTGCTGTCCCACGTGCAGCCACCTTGCGGGATGCTCCGGAAGACACAATTTCACTGCAGTCACTGAGCAAAACCTGTGCTTGTATGGGGGTTGCTGAGGCCAGTTATCTCCACCCTACTGTATTTGTATTGACTAACTTGTTCCTTAAATACAAGGTGAAGGAAGGAAAGGCCATGTCTGTAGCATAAGGCGAGAGAAAATTGAGGAGTTTGTCTAAAAGCTTTTTCCAGGGAAAAAAAAATATTGATACATCTGACAATGCATATGATTTGGTGTTTCAGACTTTGGAAACAATGGACACAGGAAAACCTTTTCTGCAGGCTTATTTTATTGACCTGGAAGGTTGTATAAAGACACTTCGATATTATGCTGGATGGGCTGATAAAATCCAAGGCAGAACTATCCCAGTGGGTAAGTTGCTTCTGACCTGTTCTCAGAGCTGGGATGGGATCAAGTTGAGGGGAGGGAGGGAGGTTTTGGGGGAAGGGATACAAGGAAACACCTGAAAATCTGCAAAATAATCTTGCATTTCCTTTCTGTCTCAGCATGCACTTTAAGTGGATACATTCAAGATTTAAGGTAGCAACAGAACAATGTGGTTGTCAGGGTCGACCTTTGGAAAATATTGGATGTGCTGTTTCATCACTTTAAGAAGACTATCCTGTTAAATTCAGACTAACTTCTGTAGGAAAACACGCACACACTTTGTGGGGGAATTCATGTATTAAGAAAGGCTGAAATGGATTAAAATGCCAGAGAACGTGGGCACAAAGGTTTCTAGAGATGAATTTTAGAAGGCAGCAGGGCTGATGATGTCCTACATCAAACACCACGGGGATGTGACAAAAAAGTTGACGTGGACTCTAGTTGTGCATCCTTCTAGTTGTGCAAGCTTCATTGACGTTTTGTCACCCCTGACAGTGCTGGCCACATACGCGATTTGAGAAATTAGATAGTGGTTTTTGTTAATTATTATTAAAGAAAAAGTCTGAGATGCTGACTGCTCTCAAAGTGCTGAGTGAGGAGGGGTCTTTTCAAGTTTTTAACACTTGGAGGAAGTTTATCACCTTAGATTTCATAGCCAGAGCAGTCACCCTGACTCTTGGGACAGAGGGGAGACCCTTCGGCTCATCTCTGTAAGTGCAAATGTGGTAATGGGAGAACAACTTAAGACATTGGATATTTGTAGGCATCAGTGGCATGATGAGCAATGTGGTGTATTTTGAAAATCAACCTGCTCTGTTCCTTCATGCTGCTGGTCACTGGGGGGGTATGAAGGACGGGCCCTGCAGACACAAGTTCTTCCCCAGAGGAAGGACTCTGCTGCGCTGAACTTGTTCTGCCTGTCCAGTCAGCAGAGGGTCTAAAGACAGTGGTGTCACTCACGTACACTGAGATCTGTCACCTGCATTCAGACTGGTGTGAAGCTTTGCTTGCCTGGGCATTGGGTGTTGGTAGTGATTTGAGATCACTTCTAAAAACTTGAAGTAGAAATTTTTGAGTTTTCAGTCAGATCTTTCCACTGAAACTAGGTTTTCCACAAAAAAAAAAAAAGGAAAAAGTCCTTCCTGCTTTCACTTTGAAAGAGTAATTGCAGTATTTTAACATAAACTTAGAGAGTTAACCTCCCCTGAGCCTCAACACAGGGAGTTTGTGGGAGGAATCAGCCCAACGATTTTTTAAAGATTCCCCTCTGAACATGAGCAGCATTTGGCTTGTGAACTAACAGAAGTCTGTTCTCAAACAAGTCTTCATCCTTCTGGGGTGTCTCAGGGGCGTGAGTTAAAATGAGCAGATAGAGTTTTAAAGCCCTGTCCCCAACCTCTGAGTCTGTAGTAATCTTGCCCTGTTTCTGTAGAAACAGGGGTTTGACTGTTTTGTCTTCCTTTATTCTTTTGTTTTGTAGATGAAAACTTTGTGTGCTTCACCAGGCATGAACCCATGGGTGTCTGCGGAGCTATAACTCCGGTAAGTAGCCGTGATGCTGCCCTGCCTCTCCCTTGAAGCTGGAAGAATTGCCTTGCACTCCCTGTCTCATTCTGCAGCCGTTTGCTTTCTAGTTAAGTACAGCTGTTCTGCAGGGAACTCCCATCTCAGCTGCCTGATGTAGTTGCTTATGTTACCCCCATGCCAATTCCTCTTGGCAAGGTAACCTCCTCTGCACTGGAAGGGTGGGTCTCCTGGTCAGATGCTCTTCCTCTGTGACACTGACCCCAGACACCAGAGACCCGTCAGAGCTCTCTGACTCTCACTGCTGGGACAACCATCCTGTCATTACACATGCTTGCTTCTCGCTGCCTGCTTCTGAGGCATAGTTATGAGTTTTAAATCATATTCATTATTAATAACCCCTGGCTGTTCTCTTAGCTTTGTATGATTAAATCTCACTGAATAGAGTTTGCTTTTCCTTGAGGTCTCATTCCTTGCTGAGGGTACAGTGTGGCTAGTTCTTGGAATACCTCCAGGTTTGGTGTGTGCTGCTTGCTTTGTTTAAGCAGGCAGCCAGGAAGACTTTACAGCTACGTGGGAGCCATGGTTAGTTCCTGTCTGGCTGTAAAATGCTTTGAACATGGTATCCTACAAGCCATGATGTCAACTGTGGTGTGCAGGATTCCCTGCTTGGATATTTAGATCAGTAAAGTCCATGGAAGATTCTGACCTTTAGGATAAGGTTAGTGGAGAGGTTGGAAGAAATGCAAGTGCAGCTTTGGGTTTGTTTCTGAATACTGTATCTAGTCCAGTTCCCCAAAACATCAGAGGAAATTATTCCTTTTCCATCAGCTAGCCTAAGTTTATATCCCTCGTGATAGAACAGTTTATTTAGCCTGTCAGGCTGAGGCAAAGTAGGAGACGGTCAGTGTTAGTTACCAGATGTTTGCCTAGTAACTTTGCCCAGCTCTTATTGCTGAACCAGCAGCGTGACTAATTGTGAGCAACTAGAATTCGTGCAGTTAAGTGCAAACATCAGATTCCCTGCATTGGTCACCACTTAAAAGGTATCTCCCTGTCATACTTCAGCTGCCTTTGGCACTCAGCAATGCTTTTGGAGACTATCTCTTTGAAAGCCTATGTGTAGGATGCTTTGGAGGACTAATATAAGGGAAAATAGCTGGTCTCTTGCCATTTCAGATCAACCTTGCACAGCAGTACATACAATAGAAAGGATTTCTACAGCTTGGGTGTGTTAGAAACCTAATCATTTTAGCTAAGAATAATTCACCTACGCAAGTGGATACTGTCCTGCTTTTAGGATACTGTGATCATGACAAACATGCTGGTATCAATTCAGATACGTGGTTATTGTGATCTGGGTGATGTTCAGTCACAGATAAATGTGTAGCACCTCATTAGAGGAACAGTCTATGTCAAGTTTGCTGCTGTGCTCTGGAGATGAAAAATAGCAGTATTAAGATACACATTTTAAAAGTTCTAGTTTTTAGTTAGCTTTATCAAAACAAAAATACCTACCTGCCCAGGTGCAAATTGTTAGGAGACTTAAGTGCTTCTTGAGTAGTATGACAATCCAGATATTGCTCACCACCCTGAAACTCTGAGAAAACAGTTCTGATGAGTAAATAGAGATCTCTTGTTTTGCAAAGAAAAATAGAATGTTTCTTTAAGCCAGACGAATATTTCATTTCAACCAAAAGAAGTGATTTGGCTTTGGACATAAGTTTAGGTCAAAAGTTTGATGCATACCTTTATTTTTTTTTTTTAGCAATTCTTGAAACAAATCCTTATTTCAGTGTTTACTTTCTTCAGTTTACTCCAAAAACATTTATCCAAATTTGCCTTGAGTTCAACCCTATGTTTGTAACAAGGATGACCTGGGTCAACAAAACCACATCTGTCTCCAGTTTACACAGAACATATCCACTTCATTTTTTCCCTATTTGATCTCTCACAGCAATAGTCAGTCAGATTTGTATATTGCAACTTGATAGAGAGGGGTTCCATCTCTGTTTGCCTGTGTCTCACTAGATCAATTAACAATCCTTCCTTTTTACTGTAGCTTGACTGTATTGAAATGCACCTACTTAGCAAGGGCAGTTTTTAGAGAGCGCAGCATATGACTGAGCTTTATTCCAAGGTGATGTGGTCAGGCAGCCCTGAGGTCCTTTACTGACGGTTATTTTCACCACTAACTGTTCTGCAATGGAAAGATTCTAGTGGAGTTATGCCATGTTCTGTAAATGTAGAGAGGTAGTGAAGATGTGAGTGTCTGAAGCTGTGAAATGAGGCTTTCAAGAAGGTTTAGGAGAAAGAGGCAAATAGGCAAATGGTGGCATGTGGTCGACTGGGGAAGATCACTGAAATGATATGGCCTTGAGGTCAAGGGAACAGTCAAGTTGAATAAAAGTGCCCTAGGCTAAATTCTGAATTGTATTTAGGCTCCTGGGTTAGAATAGCATCGTCTCTTAAAAGCTACACTGCTGATTTGTAAGTGTGAATTTGTGGATTCCTAACATACTTGGCTTCTTTGTTGATAGCTGAAGGCCTTTGGCTTGAGCCTTGACAAGAAGTCCCCTTATTGTTGGCCTATTTCCATCATCCTTGAAGCAACATTAATTATTTTTAATGAAGAAAACCTTTCTGCTGCCAAATGACCTTTCTGAGATTTTGCATGAGTTAGATTTTCCACTTCTTGCTTAGGCTCCAAGATCTGCAAATAAGATATGACCATGAAAGAGATTATCACAGAGGAAACTGATGTGGACTGGTGCCTAATTCCAAATAAGAAAACTAATTGGAAAGGAGCAATTTCCAATTTAAAGGGAGTTTAAGACCTCTCCTGGATCCCTGTGGCTGAACAACCCACTGCAGTTTTCTAGTTATAAACCTGAAATTGGATGATATTGCGCAACTCCTAACTTTTCAGCTAATATGGTAACACAGAAAACAGTTTCTTTCAGTTTCACCCCACAGCAGCACAGAAGTCTTGCATCAGAATCCCCAGAGTGATTCTGTGAGCAGAAAAATCCTCTGTAAAGTATGGTCTAACTCCTGTAAAGAATGAAGTTGCATCATGCGATGTGTTTGTCTGATTTAACAGGATTAGCTTGGGAATGGAGGAAGATGTAATCTGTAGTCCAAGCAAGCATAATAATAAGCAAACACTGCTCATTGTGGCTATTTTCCAAGTCGCTTGTTTTTCCCTGAGCTGTGCAGAGGTGGGGAAAATGCCTCTTTTGAGCAAGGAGGTGGCAGAGCAAGGCTGATCTGACTGACGTGCTGTTCTTGCAGTGGAACTTCCCCCTGCTGATGCTGATTTGGAAGATGGCACCAGCGCTGTGCTGTGGAAATACACTGGTTATTAAGCCAGCTGAACAAACTCCTCTCACTTCGCTGTACATTGGCTCACTGATCAAGGAGGTAAGGAAAGCTGAGCAGCCCATCCAGGTACTGTAATTGAAGGTCACGAGGGAGCCTGTGTATCGAATTGGCCCTGTGAGGTTTTAGGCTTCATTAAATTTAAAGTTTTTCAGAGGAAAATGGAAACAACCTCTGTCTTCAGTCTTTTTTTGTTTCAGAGAACCTGGTGTCTGGCAGTGGCTAACTGGGAGGTAACAAAGATTACAAAGCCTGTAGGTTTTGCTGCAGCAAAAGGAAACTGGAGAGGGAAAAAATGGTCTTTTATGTCTGTCTTGTCCTCTCCTGAGTGAGGGAAAGGCTACAGCTCAGTTTTATTAGACAACATGGATCTGACAAAAGGAGAGTGATTAGACAGCAGTGTTGTGCTTGCGCCCTTTCTAGACATGGGATAGCTTGGCCAGAGTGTCATGGGAAACTATTCTTCATAAGTTTCTGCATTTCATTAATCACTTTAGTTACATCTGACCTTTAGAGTTACCTGGCATACTGACATAAGGAGAAAATCACAGGTTGGGATTTCAAAACACTGTTTTAGGGCTTGTTATGTAGGACCCCAGGTACCCTCAGGTTTATTCAGCATATAGAGGTGATGGCAGGTGCACAGCATCTTTCCAGACTGGTCTGTACAGCATCAACCTTGTATATTTAATTGTGAACAAAAGCTGAAGGTGCTGTGCGGCACAAAGCAATGTCCAGCCTGAACAGGCACAAGTCCAAAGCAAGATGTGTTCTGCATAGCACGGCATCATTTAGTCTAGGCCAGAATGTACTTTAGCCTCCCAACTAGTAAAGTCTGTTCAGTAGTCTAGTCTAATTTTAATGATAATCCTATCTGTTCTTGGCATAGCCTGGGGGAAAATAAAAGGATATGTTAATAGTTGACAGTTAGGGCTCCTCTGCTGGGAGAAGTATGCAAAACTACTCCAGTTAAGTGACTTTCTTCTGCAGTTAGTTGACTTAATAATAATGCATTAAATGAGTGAGCGTAGGGTGAAGTTTTCATGACTCCCTGTCATGCTACTGTCCTTTTCACACTGATCTCCATCTCTCCCCAAAAGTGTAACATTTGCCAAAAAAAATTTATTTGCCAAATAAATTATTTTATTTAACTAAAAATCTAATCTGTTTTTGGTAGTTGTACTTCAAGGCAGAGGTATAATTAGAGCAGAGTTAATTTTATCTGAAGCTGCCCTCTGCTACCACCAATGAGCAATTGCCTAAACTCTTAAGAGTTTGTGAGAAGAATAAAATTTCTTTTATTTATTTACTTTGAACTTTTAAAAAGGACTCAGAAGATGCTAACACACAAGCAAAACTATTTTGCTTGCGTTGAGATGAATGAAATATTTTTGGGTCAAGCAAAGCAGTTTGGCTTTTATTTTTGCTGAAAAACAGAAAAAAAATCGTACTGGTTCAGGGTGACCTGAATTTTTTGCTTCCTTGTGGTTTTGCTACTGATTCTATTACTTGTGCAGTTCAGTGCATAGTGTTTACTTCAAAACTGATTAGCCCAGATGTAAACTCTATTAAACTGTCTTTTGTCATTGTTACTTCCACATAGGAACTCAGACTACATTCCCAATTTATGCAAAAAAAAAAAAAAAAAGTCTTATCAAGATAATTTTTTGCGAGGTATTACAGCAGCAATTACTTTTTTTTCTGCTTTAGAAAGGAGCAATTGCATTTACTGAGATTCTATATTTAAAAGCCACAAGAAATGAGGTGAATATTTAATAGCCTATAATTCTGTTGTTAAGAAATTCAGGGAAAATAGCCTCTGCAATCAGCAGTAGGCAAAACCTAGCCTAGAAAAGCATAATCCTTGAAACTCTAGTTTCAGGAAGCAAACACATACAAATAAGGACCATGATTCTCCTTGCACTAGAATTTCACCTCAGGTTTTACCACTTGTGTTTTTTGGCAAAATTACTATTTCACTAATCTAGGTTGTAAATGCGGTGGAAACTGGCATTAGCTTGTTACCATCTGCTCTTGTATTTCTGTTTTATTAGCCCCATCTTCTAGTGAGATTTTACTGACTCCTTAATCCCTCTGGCCCCTGAAGAACCACAAATGTCAACCTTTGTTCAAAACAAACTTTCATTTGGTTCCCCCTTGGCTCCAGCTGCATGGCGGTAGCTGGGGGCCAAGTTTGGCTAAAATACTCGCTCTCCTTTAACTTGAATTTGGGTTTCCTCCAAGAAATCTTATTGAATCTTGGCATTTCTTAGCCATAGCTGTTGTTTTCAGTCATGTCTACTCCAGTGGGTAGCAAGCAGCCATGTTACTGAAAGGTCTGGTTTTCCCAGGTTGTATCTAATATATTTGTATACATCTTAAATTACTTAAACATGGACTAAGTATGTCAAATACATATTAATTTTCATATTTGTGCCTTGCATTCTCATAGGGGAAAGTTTATTTTTGCTCTGAGATTGATTTCAGTGAGGTTAGTAAAATCAGGTGTTGACATTAATTACTGAAAGATGAAGGTGTTTTGCTCCATGATCTTCTGTGACATGAACAGGTTTTGCAGAACGCTGCTACAAATGCGTAAGTGCAAAGCTGCAGAAATCATTTTGATAGTTTGTAGAGTTTGTCCTCACCCACAAGGACATAGTGCAATTAATTCAGGCTTTTAAGAACTGGGCTACAGGGTCCAGAGTGATCAAAATTCCTCCCTGCAGAGCTCTATTTAACTTCCTTTTAGGTGGGTTTCCCTCCAGGTGTGGTGAACATTGTGCCAGGCTATGGCCCCACAGCAGGAGCTGCCATTTCTACCCATCACAGCATTGACAAAATCGCTTTTACTGGATCCACAAAGGTAGGTGATGACGTTCTCAAACGTCTGCTGTTCCTGTGTGTGTTCTCTGCTAAGACTGCCAGCCACTGAATGATTTTTTGTGTCCCTAAAACCGTTTTCCATCATTCCTATGTGACAGGATTTCTGAGAAGCGTCCGGGATTGGTCTACTTCAGGTCCAGCTACTTTTATTATTGCACTTGTGATAATCCCCTACCTCTTTAAGTTGGTTTTGCCAAACTGCCACGTTTCTGTAAGACCTGTTAAGTAATAGATGCTCTAACATAGGCAAGAGAGTCTACGGGAGAGCCAACATCGTGTCATCGATGTTGGCAATGGCAAGAGGGCCAACATCACGTCATTGACGTAGCGGAGCTTCTGGGCAAGCCTGCTTGCCAGTCCTGCCCTGCAAGTGTGTGCAACTGGAAAACATGTCAGTCAGGGCCTTGAACAATTCTTCCTGGGCTTTAGTTACCTCAGAGGAACTGGGGCTTAAACAAAAACATGGCACAGTGCCTGAAGCTTCCACTGCTGACGTGGATGGGATTAACATTTCAGCTGCTTTTAAGACGTGCGCACTAAAGCACCTTCTATTTGTTTTTCTCCTGTAAGTGGCTGCCTTGCTTAAAGAGAGGAGAAGTGAGACTTCTTCACTGCCGTGCACTACAGCCATCCTCCCCTGTACCTGCACGGTGCTTGGCCTGGGCTGTGGAACTAAGTGTAGGAATAGTGTGCAAAACAATTTGTTTCCAGTGATCACTGTCGCAAAATTCCTAAGGAAAAATTACTTAGAAATGTGACTGTTTTTCCACTCACTGCTGTACACACCCTCACCCTGAAGGGGGGCTGTGGGCAAGGAAGGGAAATGCTCACACCAGCCATGCAGTTGAGGCAAATAGTCTTCATTTTTATATCCTTGATAACATTTTTTGTGTTGAGCATTTGCTGAATTCATCCATTCTTATGCCTTCCTTCATGACTGCAGAGCACAATCCAATTGCATAACGATAACGAATTGCCCTGAAAAGTATTCTTATTGATAAAGGTAACCTGCTAAACATTAAAAGGTGCTTCAAACTATACGGTTTGCATTTATCAACAGTACCATCTAGTGGTTTAGTGCACATGCTAACAGCACAGTCTATCCCACAGGAGAAGGTCTGTTAAGCCTCTATTTCTGTGGAGAGAGCATGGGGACAAATGTGAATACAATAAAGTAAAAGTTCACAATGAGTTTTTACTCTCTAGGTAGTTGGTCTAATCTAGGAGCTTACCCACATACATGTTTCTCTCCAAATCCTAGATCAGAAACTTTTAGCTCAGATTAGACTGTGACTGTGTGAAAACAATAGAGCTTATAGATTCATCCAGTCCACATGGATCTGTTTGGGTTTTTAATGAAAAAGTATCCATGGGATTAGAAGCAGAAGGAGAGTCTCAGCTGCTGGAGCCTGTAGGCATAAAGCTTCTACAGGAAGCATCGTGCTTGTTTTGCTAATCCTAGGTGTGCAGGAAACACCAAGGGGGACAGACCTTCTCCTAATACATGTGTAATTTAGAAGTGTTTTCTTCCCCTTCCACCCATCTGTGAGTTCAGCTGCATCTCTGCAGTATTTGCAGCATTATGCTACTGTTTCTGAGCCAGAAAGTGAAGCCAATATAAAATACATTTTGACTTAGTTTTTAAGCCCTGGCTTGGGCTCCATGCCAGCTTGGAAATACTGATACTAAACTGCATGGGAGTTTTTCCATCTAGATTTCCTATTTTCCTTCAGTGCTCATTAGATAACTATCTTGTAGCAATGACTGTTGTGAAGCTACGTGCATCTTGGAGCATGAGTGACTGGAGATGATCTGTACCGGGAGTTTTGCCTGAGTTTTAAAGGCAGTACATAAGAAATGCAGACCTTGATCTGCCTGCCAACTGCAACGTGCCTTCCTTGCGCACAGCTCCGTGCTAGTGCAGTAATATTTTTAGGCAGAAATTAAGTTAAGGTTGCTGTGTTCAAAGATAAAATACAAGAAGGCAAGTCATAAAATGAGTAATTCAAAGCCAGGCTCACACTTGGAGAAAAATAACTCCCCTTAACAATGGAGGCGCCCAAATAATTTTAACTCATACTGTTTCTGGCAGTAGCAGACTACTAAATTATGCTGACTCTTGATTTACACTGCTCTTGTGCAAAGTCAATACTTTGAAAATGGAAGAGAAATTTCTATTATTGAGTTTTCAGTATAAACAAGAAATAGGCCAGTCATAATTTGGGGTAAATATTTAATTTTAAACTTTTTTTTTCCTATGAGGAGAGAAAATAATTTTGGTACCTTTTGATTAAATTCTGAAACAAAAGTAAATCTTTCATTTCAGGAGAGGGTGGCCAGATAAACCCCACCAGTCAGAGCAGGTTCCTGGGCAGCAGGTGCCAGAGCAAGGCTTGCCAGAGCTTATCTGCTCTGTAATCATCCTCGGTAATCACTTGGGAGGGAAGTACCTCAGCCTGAGCCCTCTGAAAGAAGAGGGGTTCTCCTAAATGTCAAAATCACTATGTGACTTTCTGGTATGAGAGAGGTAGTGGGTAGGAACAGTGAGTTCTTATCACTGCCTTGGCAAGATCTCGTTTTAAATATAAAATTCTTTCCTCCTTAACCTTGGAACCCCATTGAGTGCCAGGCAGTTGCTCAATAGTTTGCGCTTCCAGTGTGATAAATACCTTCTTCTGCAGTTCTGGTAAGATGTACTTCAGACTGCTTTTCCTGTAGTTCTCCCACATAGACCATAATTTCGTATCTGCCTAAACGAGATGATAATTCTGGGTCTGTTCTTGAGCCAACACGTTGTAGCAGTAGGAATCTCAATGCACTCAGAGCACTGTCCCTGCCTGTGCCTGTTCCAGCCACCCCCCTGGCTCCTCTACCTTTGGTAGCCCCTCACATGACAACCTGAATTAAGACGTTCAAGGGAACCAGCCTTATTCTCTCTGTCTCAATACTGCAGGTTGGAAAACT
>VWPW01022621.1:0-24513 GCA_013389825.1 Crypturellus undulatus
GCACAGTGATATCACCAGGTTTTATGTAGTACACAGAGAGAACAGGAGATTTTCTTAAGCTTTAATAATCTAAATAAAATCTGGTTCATCCTTTGGTGATAGTAGGGCCCTGTAGTGATAGTAGGACCTATATGTGCACTAACATCATTTTATGTAGAATTACTTTTGATTAAAATAATTTATTAATATATGCAGACTTTGTGAGAGGACTAAAAAGAACAGTTACTGTTTTTCTATGAAAATAGCTTGCATGGTGAATTACAGTACAATTCAGCTAGCAACAGCCCCAGATAAAATATGATCAGCCGATCTTACTCTAATCTAGCGCTGTAATACAGTAATGTTAAAATATCACTGTTTCTTTTTGATATTCCAGAAGACAAATAAGCAGCACACGTGTTTATGACAGAAATGCTTTAATAATTTCTTTTGCCACAGTTTCCTTATGAAAACAAAAATTCTTTTGTTTTCAGCAATAAGAAAAAATGAACAACTGATAAATGACCCACCTTTTGGTATTAAACATTTGCCCCGAATCTCGAGGTGCAGCTTGTGCCTGAAGACACATCCAAGGGGACTGTCAAAGGATGAAATTCATGTTTCAAGGAATGATTCTAGGAGGCTGACATTTGCACCTCAAAATTGCTGGTGACAAGTATCACTAAAACATTACTTGCCAAGCCTAAAAGCACAATGCTAAAGCCAAGCAGAACCCTTGGTAGTATCTCTTCCCCTGAATAACGCCCATCATCCCGCTCGTGCCCAAACCACATGGGTGCTGAGGCAAATCCTGCTCGTGTTGCTGTCCCACAACCCTCATGGAGGTAACGGAGACGCAGGGCTGCACCCAAGTTGGTTCCTTATGTCTCTAACCTCCTCTGATTTTAATGTTTACCCTAACGTACTAAGTAGGAAAGTCTAGTTAGTCATTCAGGTGACATTTTTTAAAAACATCAGGCCTCACTAGTATTTTTCCAGGATTACCCATTAAAAACATTGCAATGGGAGAGCAAGCGGACGCACCAAAGTGCCTTTCCTATCCCCAGCCCGCACCCAGCGCCACGGGGACTCACTTCCCGCCCCGCGGGAATTGCCACCCGGAATTGCCAGCAGTGCGGACCGGCTCCCCGCTGTGCCCGGCCGTTGGGCTCCCCTCTCTGGGTTCACAGTGCGCACCTATCCATTTTCAATGAGGCTCATTTGAAAAGGTTAACAAACGAGGAGCTAAACCAACCATACAAATAACAGCCAAAAGAACAGTTCCCAAAATGTGTTGCTGTAGCGCCATTTCCAATTTAATATTCAGACAGAGTAAAGCTAAAGGCCACCAAACCAGGTGGATGAAATAGTTCTGCGTTTTATGACTCATTCTTAAATGAAATCTCTTAAATATTGCTAATGAAGCCAGTTATCATACACAGACCTGTAATGCGCCCTTTCTAAGCTGGTTCAGTTACATTTCCCTGTCTAGCAATTTACCCCAGGCCCCTATTAAATGAATTATCACGGCTCCTAAATCATCTCAGCGGGGGTTTCCACTAATCCCATCAAGACACTTACACTCCCTTTCTCCCCTCCTGGCGACATAATGAATTATTATTTCACGGGGAGCTGTTAAAGAGGCCCCTCTGGAAGAGGCGGGGGCGGGGGCGCGGAGCCCCGCTCGGTACCGCGGCCCCGGCCGCCCGCGGCGCCGCAGCGGCACAAAGAGCCCCCGGCGCGGCCCGCGGCCCTGCCCGCCGCTCACCCCGCTCCGCGACCGCCACACAGGCCGAGGCAGGGAATATAAATGTTCTCCTTAAGCGGAGGAAGCACCCCGCTCGCAAACCACTTGCGGAATCCATTAGGCTAATTTATTAAGCGTGCTTTGCCCTGTGTGGCTGAACAGAGTCATGATAAAACACATAAATAAGGGGGACGCGGCAGCACCGAGCCGTGGGCTCCGCAGCCACGTGCCCCTTCGTGCTGCCCCTGCCTCGCAGAGCCGGGTTATCGCCACCTCCAGCCTTGGCCGAGCGGCTGCTGTTGTGAAGGGGACGCGGCCCGGCTTGGAGGACTCATGACCAAGTCACATGCGGATGTGCAGCTCCAGCAAAGACCATTAACCACAAGGAAAGGAGAAGCAGACCATAAGCAGGAGTATTATGTACTACTGCTCCCTGAAGTTACTTGTGTAAAGTGTTTTGCCAAGAAAAAGACTGTACATATAAGCAAATCTTTCCCTAGGGCAGATTAGCTTTCAGACCCGTTCAAGAGCATCAGTCTCCAATGACTTCTGCAAACGTCCTCCTGACCGACCAGAGGTTTGTTTCTGCCCTGTGAAGGGCTGTAATGCAGGCTGATGGTACAGTGTTGATCTCAGAGCTAAAAAGCAGCCTGTGCTGCATAAATCCTTAGTGTTTCCTAGCGATCCCGCTAGACTCAAGGCTAAAGGAGAAGGACAATGTTCATGGGACAGCAAATTAGGTTTCCAGCAGGGATGGCTTCCGCGGAGCCACATCCTTCCGTGTGGGCACATCCTTTTGCCCTCCCAGCACGTCGGCCGCGGGTGCGAGGGCTGGCGGCAGCGGCCCGGGAGCGGGTCTGCCTGCGGCCCCGGAGCAGAGGCGCCCGCGGCCTCGCACCCTGCGGGACTGCATCCCGTCGCGGCAGCAGCTTCGCAGCGTTGCAGGCCTTCCTGCCATCCTGCAAAGCCTGCCCCCTGCTCTGCGCAGTGCTTTGGCTTGGGAAAACTGTAGTCTTGGCAGATTAGGGATATTTTCATTTATACATGGGTTTAGCTAATGTAAAATACAGGAAAAGAACAGTATGAAAGATCTGTCTACTGTAGTTTACTCTCCTACAGTGGCCAGGAGCAGCTGCCTATAGAAAGCTGAAGGACAAGGACTGTGATTCCTCTTCTTTATGGCAATCAGGCATCCAGGGACTTTCTGAGGTGGATTGGAGCCATCCCTGTGTAACAGCTTTTGGTAGATCTATCCTTCCCGAATGTGTCTAATTCCTTTTTAAATATCTTTGGCCTCCCCAGCAGCTTATTTGCCGTTTGTTTTCATGCTCGGTGACAGGATGCCATGCTTCAGCCCGACTGCCTAGTCTTCTGATCCACTGAGCCTGGTTTCCATTCTGTACTTAAACCTGCTGTACTTAAACGTGGTGCTGCTGGGACTGACAAAGGCAGCGATATCAAGAGCAAAGGTGTGGAAGGAGCTGCAGCAACAGGAGTCTCCAGCACGTGACTCTCCTCGTTGGCTTTGCCAAGCGGGGTGCGCTCAGGGCACTGGCGTTCTGGCACAGGGGATGCTCGTGTCTGTGAGCTGCCCAACTGCAGAGCTGCTGTGTCTGTACCAGCAGGAACAGCTTAAAATAAAGTTTAAAGAAGTGCTTCTGCCACTAGAAAATATGAAAGACCGATTAGTTGCTAAACATTTAGAAGCTTGTAAATGTGACTAGAAGCCTATCGAGAAAGTGATGAGCTCCCTTTGATAATTTAAACAGTTCATTATTCCTATAATTTTCAAACCAATAGGGAAAAAATATGTCTTCTTTTTCATTATCTGCAGCCACTTCTTTATCTTCAATCTGGAATAATAGACATGACTTTGTTATTTCATTGTTACTGTTATTAAACTCAGTCATTCCAAATAGAGAAACAGCTCAGCTAGCTGTAAAGAGTGTTGTTTTGCTTAGGGTCACAATGGCAATGTGACTTTTATCAGCTCAGCTGGCATCCAGGTTCTCTTTCATTTTGCAAAGAAAGATTGTTGGCACAGTCTCCAGGTGGACAGGACTCCAGAAAGGAAAAACTGGTAATTTTTTGGTATTTTGATGCGTATTTTCAGTTATAGCAGAGTGTGGTGTTCTGCTAGAACGTGATATATGCCCAGGCAGAGCTGCTTTCCATGCTTCTTCTGCAGACTCTCCGGGGCCTCTCTTCCATGCGTCTCTGCCACACGGAGGGTATAAGCAAGAATTACAGGGGATAAAAAGTGTGCAGGTGATTTTGCTTGTGAAACCTTGTCCTTCTTTTTTCCATATAAAATTTGAAGTGTCAAATGAGAAAATTCAGAGTTCAAAGTTGTGCCACATACATGGAAGAAGAAGCCAGCCTGGTAGCAGGAAAACCTAGGACATTTCAATGTCCCAATGATTTATTGCTAGGGCAAATGGAAACATAGCAGACCACAATATCATTTATCATGTAATTACAGATCTTACTGAGACACATAGTTTCTGACCACACAAACAGTGTGGGACCCTCCCTGCACCGTCGCCCCAAGGAAATGGGCACGATGCTACTGTTTGGGAAAATTTAGTTGGCAGTGCTCATGAGACCCTGTTCAATTACCTCCAGGGATAGGGTTAGACTTCCAGCATGGTTCAACTCTCTGTGATTCCTTTAAGCTACTTCTCATTTGCTATTGCAACCGCACAGGTGGAATTAGAGGTCCGTGCTCCTCAGAATTTCTGTTTTCCTTTTTAGAGCATTTCAGGTAGAACTCTAGAGAAATATTTGAGATTCTCCTTTGTTTTCCTTTTAGGAAATTTTTTCCTTTTAGGGTATGTTGAAAACATGCGCAGACATTCAGGAGTTTCATTGGTGTTAGCATGACACCAGGAGTGAAAAAAAAAAGCCTGTGAGTTGTGTACAGCAATACCCTGGTTTTATTGTCGTTGAATCTCTAATTATCTGTGGATTTCAAAATGCCATAAAACTATTGATTGATTAAGACACACGAGGCCCCTGAGAGACAGGCAGGTTTGCTGCCCTTTGTTTGGAGAGGGAAATGGAAGCGCTGTGACTCATTCAAGGTTACGCCAGGAGTCAGCGGAAGAACGGAGAACTCAGGAACTGTGACTCCTGATACGTGCCCTGCTTAAACCAAAATCTTCCTCTGAAAAGATATATTTCACAATTGGTGGGAACCACAAGAAACAATGAGGGTAGAATATTCTGGGATGTGCAGGTTAAGAGACTTAAAAAAAAAGAACAAATCTTAAAAGAGTGCTGGAGAGTCAGAACCAAACTCAAAGGTAACACTAGAAAAACAGGTCTGTGCTTGGCACGCTGGTCTCCAGCTCTGCCCTCCATCCGTGGCCATCCACATGTTCCCACTCCTTCCCTAAGGTTACTGGTAGTGATCATATACTCACCCGATGAACTGGTTCACCTCAGGGACCCAGCTGGTTCAGTGACCAAATGAAAAAAATATTCATTTTTCACCAGGTTAGAGAGCTGGCTCAACTATCTCCATGTGCCCTTGCTAGCTGCTACTGCCACAAGGTGCTCAGCAGGTCAGAGGTACTCCTTTCTGGTGGGAGCGTGATCTGAGATTCGTTTAAAACTACGGTGAAGCTTCACATCATAGTTCTATGATGTACCCTAAAAGCAGGAAGCTTGAGCAATTCACATCAAGAAAAAAAAAATCACAAATTTTCTTAAACAAATGATTTATGAAATATAGAATATAACTAGGGAAATACTGACTCCAGTGTTTACAATCATGTTCAGTCATTTCTGATTCCATGTCCTTTCTTCCAGTCAGTGCACCTGGGAAGGCTACTGCAGTTGTGAGTCTTATACCCTTATCAGGATATATATATATATATATATATACACATATGCATACACATATATATACACATATATTATACATATACATATATATATATATAAAGCAACTACACTGTTTCTAAGCAGAACCACCTTTAGGCTACCATGCGACCTGTGCACTTTTAAGCTATCATGCAAGGTACACAGCAACAGGAGACCCAGGCCTACTGCGTATGAAAGAGTACCAATCTCTCATGGACAGTTACTCACTGCAGCTCTGCTTTCCAGCCACCTATATGCTAACAGCTAACTGCTGTTAGCATATAAAATCTGAGCAGTTCTGCCTGAGGTTCGGACTTTGGAAAGTCCAGCCACCATGTGGAAGCTTCCAGTGGAAGAGGATTTCTTCTGGGGAAAGTTCCCTTACTTCCTAAACTTCCTGAAGTTCAGTTTGTTCTGAGTTAAAGAATTAAAATAGGAATATTGTTCCCAAATTCTGTTAAAACTGTATTTACATATTTGGACTTTTTAACATACATTTTTGTTAAAACTGTATTATTAACGGGCAAGCGAGAGAGGCACAATATAATAAGCCTGTCTCTGGGGGGCTCTCTGTAACTAGGATACAGACACAGCGAGTTCTGAAGGATGAACCTAACTTTAAATCTGAGTAATTAGATGTGAGCTTATAAGATCATGCTCAAGTATGATACTGTACAAGGCCATAAATCTAAAGCATGGGCACCGGGAGCCCTGTCTCTGTCATGCTTTTCCTTTGGAGTCGCCCTTCCTGCATGGGTCAGAGCGGCTGCCGCGCGCAGCTGCCTCAGTTTCTCTGTCCTTCCTGGGCGGAGAAGAGAACCATCCCCCCTGCTTGCCTGCCCTGCCCTGCAGCTTGCGGACTTCATGAGAAGGGTCCTGTATGTTTAGAGGATCATTTATTTATGGAGTGCTCATGTTTTTATAAATGTCATAGAGAACAGCCTTACTTTCAGTATGAGAAAACTTAAAACCTGTCAGCTTTATTATGGCTGTCTCTGACCTTTATAATGTTCTCAACTTCCTAGAAATCATTGCAAGGTGAATAAGGGAAAATGCCTCTAACAGCACGCATTAACATCCTTTATTATTCCTGTTTCACACATAACCCTCTTCTCTTTACCTTACACAAAACAGCCCTATTTCCAGTTCCATCACTGCTCTGTTAAGTAATTTGCGAAAAGCTAACAAAGTCNGCTACATCCTCGACTGTTTAAACCCATTACTTTCTCTTTTAATCAAATCGCTGTTGTGTCAAAATATACAATTCTCGCCATGAATCTCACTGGCTTGTTACAGTTCACCGGTTGACCTTGAAAATGTTTGCTCTCCTAAGCGTCTTCTCTTCGGCCTCCAGCTAAATTGCTCAAGACCAGGCCTGATCATTTTTCTGTACACAGAGAGCTCTCATTAACATAAACAGAGCAGCGAGCTTATCCACCATAAACAACAGCTTGGTGGTAGAGAACAAAAATTCAAGAGAGCCATGGTAGCAGAATGTGCTCTGTATTTTTGAGGTTGCCGCTACAGCATTTTTTTTAATATATATTCATATTTTTAATTTTCTAGGAGAATAAGCCTCAACTTCAAAAAGCCTCTCTATAGCTGCTTTAATCCCCCTCTTCTGTCTTACATGGTTATTTCTCCTTTTGAAAATATCCTAAACTATTAAAAGGCCAAGAGAGAACAGTGTAATACTCTGCCAAAGCCACTCACTCATTAGCATCAAAGATCTGCGCAGGTCTTAAATGGAGAGTTAAGTGCCAGGGGCTATTTTCATTGTTTAATGTATTAAAATAAATAAAAGTGTATTTAAGATGTGGACACACAATTAATTTTGAGTTATTTATCTGTAGTTTGTATGGTTTAGAAAAACTCCATCTTCTTGGCTGATCCTTTCCTAATACTTTTAACTTCAGCCATCCACTATGATTAAACACCTTCTGTTGTGGGGAAGCAAAGCACACTAATCCAATATGTATTTCTGACATCTTAAATATCACCCAGTCCCCTGACATCAGGCACAGCTTTTCAGCGGGATGGAATTCCAGAGCATATTTTTCTAATTTATGGATGGACAATAAATCAAAATTAAGCCTTGGGCAATGAAATATACATCAGTGCGGAATGAACTGACTGCAAACTAGGGCACAGAACAGCAGCGGGGAGACGGCTGCATTAATGCAACACTGCACGGCGGGCGCTGACGTGAGGATTAGGGAAGTTCCTCTCTGGTTTTATCTATAGGAAACAAAACGGCAATGATACCAGAGATCAAACATAAGTTTTACGGGTACACTGTTTTTGGGGGGGGGGGGGCAGGATTACCCCACTAAACCTGATGCCACCATTTTATACTGTGTCTGAAAAAGGGATGGGAAAGGGCACTGCTGCTTTTCAAACCCATTCAGACACTGATGGCTTAAAAGTTTAACTCCAGTGTTAATTTTAGGGGTTTGCCTTCCACATTGGGGCTGCTGTGAAATGAGAAGCAGGGGAAGAGGAATAAACCTAAAGAAAGGGAAGGCCAAAAAAGAAAAGTGAAAGGAAGACACAGAAGGGAAAAAGGACAAAGGAGGAAAGGGGAAAAAAACTCAAAGGGCAAGTGAAAAAAAAAAAGGTATAGGGATGATCTGTAGTTAAAATCTGAAGATGATGTTTACCCTGTATAACAGGTCCCAATCAGGACTATGGTTTGTGCTGTACAGAGTGGTCTCCCAAGGTGCCACCCCCAGACCCCTGCATCCCACAAAGGTTTCTCCATGAGATCCACACGGGGATTGACACCGTTCGAACATATTGCACTGCACATGAACTCCTTCCTGCAGTCCCCAACCTGCTCAGCCTGGCCCTCAGTGAAGGGGATGCTGAGGACAGTTGTCTTGTACCTTTTGAGGATGTGAAGGGTCCTATCAGCTTCAGTGAAACGAGGTTTGTTGCATATGCTGTCCTTGGTCACACCTGCCCAGATAAGAATATAGCAAATGGGACTTGTAAGACACTTAAATCAAGGCTAGACTGAAATAGGTTCTCAGGTCTCAACCAGACTCATAATTTTTCTGTTTCATTTTCTTTTTTAGGAAATTTCACAACTGTAGAGCCTACTGCTCAGGTACCTTTCTGAGGCTCTCATGGTTTGTGGTAAGCACTGTGAGGACCTTGACCTGAAGGGGGTCTAGCATAGGGCACAGTGATGGCCATTATTTTTGTTGCTCTCAGATTGAGAATGTCTCTTTCTCTCTAGTTTTGCACTGTACACAAGAACTGCCCAAATACAGAAGTCAGCTGCACTGTACCTGCTCTGTCTTTAGTTATGCACAACTACAATAGAAGGAGCATGTTTAGGGATTTGTTCCGAAGTGCGACTGTCACATATATTTAAAGTCGCTTAATCTTTATCTTTATCATATGTTTGGTTGTAGGGAGATGGCTTTTCTCCAAAATATAGAACTGTGCACAGGCACATTTTACGTTGGATTTTTTAGCTTAATTCCTTCATTGGCATCCTATAAATGTCTATTGTTAAGTATCATTTGAAGTGCAATTAAGGTTGAAGAGCATATGTGGTTTCTGTGAAGTCTTCAGGAGTCACTGAAGGAAACATGCAAGGTTAAGCAATAAAACATTAAGTATCCTCTAAAAACAGCAAAACAACCGCATTTGCCTTCCAGCAGCATCTAGCTCATGCTGAAATATAATTGCTTAAACATAGCAATACTCTTATCTGTATTTTGGTTTTATCTTTGAGCATTATCCTGTGATGGATGTGTTTTAGAGTTATCACACATCTCTTCTGCTTCCAGTGTATGGTTTCTTGGAGCTTTCTGAAGCAAAACTCTCATGTGGCAGATACTGCATAAGCACATATTAATAGTAATAATAGCAACAAACCAAAGATAACATTTGCATCAACCCAGAGGCTTCTTTTGTTTTTATGGATGGAGAAGAAAGGATACAAAGGTTTAATCCTTTTCAGAAAGGAGCTAAGTCTTATGGATGCCAGCAAATACCCCCAGAGTTTTCTAAGTGTGTGATGCCACTGAAATGAAAGAGAATATTACCAGTGAGAATCCAAGCTGCTTCAAACCTATGGTTTCTCTTCACCTTTTCTTTATTGATTAGACCTCTAGGTGGAAAAAAAAAGGCAGATGTGCGAGTGGGTTTGGGCAGCACACCACAATATTATTGATTTAACAGTGGCAAGGGTATACAGTTTGCCTCTTCTTATTCCACATAAAACACTTATATTAGCTTCAGCAATGTGTAATTCTTAGTTCAGGATAGAACATCTTTATCTAGCACTTAGATTCAGCTTTCATCTTCCCCGAGCTATAGAGGATCAAGCACCAGTAAATATCTGCAGCCTTTACACATCTCTCTTGTTATTACAAGATGACAATTCCACCAGCCACAGATGTCAATCCAGAAAAAAAAAAAGGAAAAAATTGGAATTGCAGGTTACAACACTCGTTTCTTTGGGATGGTCCCTGCTAGGAAATGGTCAGAGCTCCCTTTCCTACACACATTTACAGGGTAAAGGCATTCAGGTACACAGCAGCTTAATTGCTTCTTCTGAAACCTTCAGAAAGAGAGAAAACCTATATCCCTTGTGCTGAAACAGTACTCAGAAGGTCATTCCCCAAGTACTTTGAGTTGTTTTGCTCTGGTTTAGAGTCTACAAAATTGTCTAGTTGAATCAGCTTTTGGCATTTTTTGAATTGTATATACTTAAGCAGAAAAATGGATGGAGAATTGGATTAGGCTTTTCCGGCATTATTTCTGATGCTCCTGCTGACCTGATCTGAAGTTAACTCCTTCTTTTAATTTGTTGTTCCTTGATCATCTTTCCTAGGTGAGGTACCACAAACCCTTCTTAAACAAAAGGAACAACTAACATTTATTTTTCTAAAGTTTATAGCTTCTAGGTTTTATGTGTGTTTGTTTCTGTATTTCAGTAATATCAGTTGGTATGGACATAGTTTCTTATGATTAATCTGAAAGAACATTCTTGCAGTTTAGGGGGAAATTAAGGGGAAAAATTAGAGGTCAATGGGCGTAAGGTGCTAAACAAGTACTGTGAGATAGTTTTCATTATTTTGCTTATCTTTCAATAAAGGGGCTTGAGCTCTGGCAAAATAAAGAAGGCTAAAGCAGAGGCAGCAACCTGTAGACTAAAACAGGAGGTCTGTATTAGCTGGGCTAAATCCTTATCTTTGTTATATGTGAAAATATGTATAAACTGCATTGATTTTGATTGCAGACATATTGCGGAAAACTGAAGGCAGTAGCTATTGCAGTTATATTTTAGTAGCTGTATTTAAAAGCATTAGCTTTGTTTGTTATACAATAATACGGGCCAGCAATGATTGCTGCAAAAGTGCTTCCCTGCACAGAGCAGGTCAACTTATGCCATCTCTTTCCTGGCCAGAGAAGAGTATTCAAAGCAGCAAAAGGTATAACGGAGTGGTTGGACACCAGGAAAGGAATTTGACAAGGCTGTCACATCTGTTCAATATTTATACTGAAATAATAATGTGTATTGCTGTTGATGGTTACCGTAGTGGTATTAACGTTGGCAGAAGGAGATGTTGTAATCTCAAGTATGCTGATGACATCCTTATTGCTGAGTCGGTGCTTTCTAGCCCTAGTAATGCAAGTGGCTGAACCTCGCACAGGCTCCAGCACTGCGGGTGACAGCTGACAGCAGCATTACGGAATGGAAATGAGCAGGTCAAGCAGGTAAGGAAGTTCTGCTCCTTAAAGATGACAGAAAATGGAGTTAGCCACATTGTCAGTATGTTGTCATGTTAGAAAAAAAAAAAGTCAGCACCTATTAAGTATGTAAACCAATCAGATACAGATTGTAGACTGCACACACAGAGTCTTTAACATCTTCTCATTGGGATGAAATTCCCAATAGCATGATCAGGGTACAAAATCTCTGCTTCTCTCAAACCAGCCTGCCAGCCTCCTGTTAGTTTGACACCATCCTCAGCAATGCCAGAGACTTTCCTGGCACTCCAGGTAGAGGTGATCACCAGGCTTTGTTTGCAAGTTTGCATCTCTTGCAAGTATTAAATCAAAAGAATCAGAGTCTCAAGCCCCAGGCTTTAAGCAGAAGAGATGAAGACCCATATACACAAATGCAGCTACTGTCAAACTAAGTTAAGTCCACAGTGATGATGACAGTAGCTCAGCCTGGGGACGGAGTGACGACTGATTGAAGGGACATATCATCTTCTTACTGAATCTTTTGAGTCTTTCCTTCAGAATTATCCATTCAGTATGTCTGCATTTTCTGACAGGCACCTTGTGGGGCAAGAAACCAAGATTCATCAGGGCAAAAGCAGTTTGCACATCTACAGAGAAAATTCCATCACTGTATCTGTAAAATACCTTTACTGAGGACTTTTTGTGGTTCAAAACTGAGAGCAAATTCTTATATTTGGATACCCATTTCTTCATATTTTTGTGCAAAACCCATAGATATGTTAGTTCATGTATTTTTCATAGCATTGCAGAGTGCAAAAGGCCTATTCATGGTTAATGCTGTGTTGTACAATGTGCTATGCAAATACACAATCACAAAGAGTTTATAATCTTAGGAAATTTATGAGGGTGACTGTATCTTTGTATACATACCTACACGTATACCTAAGAAAAAGAAAAAAGGAATAAGTGAGAAATGAGTGAGGGAGTATCTGGCAGACAAATCATTCTGTATTCTCATAGGAGTGAGGTTTAAAGGTGTTTCTCTTGCAGTAATCTTGTAAATCTCAGTAATTTGTTGGACATGGTCATTAGCATGAGAATTGTCACCATTTTGCATGACTAAATGTAATAGTTTTACTTACCCAATAGGTGGAAGATATGTATTTCTTTGCCTTAAAGTTACCACAGAACAGTATGGTTGACTGCAGGCTTGAACTACAGGCTTGAACAGGTCATCACTCCCACAGCCAAATTCTGGGGGTGTCTAAAGTGTCAAGCTGAGAGGGTTGAAAGTTGCAGAAAACAGAAAGCGGTAGATTGTGCCTACATGGAGAGGCAGCAACACGGTGCTGTGAGCTGGGAAGGCATACAGCCGTTTCATGTTAAACTGTAAGAACATGTGAAAATCTCAGAAATGCATAGTAAAAAAAAAAAGGAGGGGGACAATTAATAAAAGAAGGTTAAAAAGAAAAGTGTTTTACTTGTGCAGTGTAATATGTGGTGCTGTGCTGCCTGTGAGCTCAACTTTTGTAATAGGCATCCTCCTCTTTCTACTGGATCCGTTATCTTCAAAGAAATCAGATTATGTGGAAGACAGAGGTCTTAGAGACATTGGTGCACAGCCATAGAAGAGCGCAGAACAGCCCACGAGTTTGTAGATCAAAATATGAAATTCATTTATTTGATTTCTACCAGAGTACTTCTACCAGAAACCATACTGCATAGAAAACATCAAAAACAAAGTCCCTGAAACATAGAGGAAGGATAGGGAAAGACATAAAGAGATTTTGTTTTGTTGTTAGAGCAGGCTTATAGAGAGGAACCAAAGGAACAGCCATGGTTTTAGCCAGGTCTGGCTAAATCTGTCATTATCTATTTTGTTTCAAAACATTTCTTTGTTAAGATTGCTATATTAATTCATTATACCAAATTCTTAGAAATTTTCTTCTTTATTTTCCCCTCTGTTGAATTTTGGGAATCATCTTTCAAAATCTCAGAATCTTCTTGAAGTAGCCAAGGTAGGCTCCATATTTTCTTCAGTTTTACTGAATGTTTCTGGTTAAGATTTACTTATGATTTATAGACAGATTTTTGGCACAATAGATCTTCAAATACATGGTAAAACTGATTAGATCAAATCTAACAGTACGTATGTTCAATCCTACTAATAAATTAACCAGTGCTTATCTAATAGGGATCAGATTTGGGTTTAGTATCCCAGTTCCATGAAAATATTTGTATGAATGCAACAAAATCAGAAACAGCATCTTTTAAAAACTTGCTATATGCCGGAAGTAATTAATTTTTAAAATGAAATGGACTTGAACTATGAAAAAGACATGGGTCGTCTTGGAGCTTTGGTTTTGTAAATCTGTTTCAGATAAGAAAATAAAGAGTACTGCAAGATCTGTAGTAATTTGTAAGATTTAGTAAAGTATTGAAGATTTATTGTATTTTCAGTGAGGTAAGACAAAATGATCCTTTGCAGTATGGGCTGGAATAGAGAGAATGATAAGAAAATAATTGATTCTTCATAAGTAAATAAATGAGTGTGTTCATATTTTGTGTGTTCATTACTTACAACATTTACACATTTATGAATAAGTATGGCAGATGTGTTCACATGCATTGATTAGCTGCATGTTCACTCAGCAACTTTTTCTGTCATACTTACCTGTACTGTACCCTTGTCTGTCACATAAATAATCATATAAATGTTGATACCCTCCTTCTAGGAGCAAGGTTAGGGTCGGTGGCAGTGCTAGATGTGTAGCACTGCAAGCAGAAAGGTTTTGTGCATGCCCCGAACAGACGTGGTGCAGAGGTACTGTAGGGCAACCCAACGCCTCGCTCCCCTCTAAGAAACTGCCAGCCTCCATTCAGGTATAGTCTCTTACATCTGTAGGAACTTAGTTTCTTAACCCTTCAAACGGTTGGTGAGGTAGTACAAATTGGGGAATGTCAAGGGCAAGGCCCGTTTTTTTTTCCTGGTTGAAGTTTTGTCCTGAGCAGAGCTATTTACTGGTATACTGTCTGCTAAGCTGTGAGTACTGCTGAAAATAGTGAAAGTTTGCTATGGATCAGACTTGTGAATAACATCAGAAGCCTTTGCTTTCATACTCATCAAACTGAAATAAATAGAGTTTCCTCCACTGTGTATGCACTTACCGTACTCCAAATCACATTAATAGCAAACCTCCTGGTACCTTGAACTGCACAGCATAAAGCCTTAAAGAGACTGCTGAACTTTACAGATCACATCTAAAGACATTTACACTGGAAGAATCTGTAGAATTGTATTTTTGTATCAGATAGTTGATTTAGTGCTGCTATCACTTTCCTGAGGAGAACAGATTTATTCTTTCAATATCAAAGTTCTCAATTTAAGTTCAACTAAAAAAAACCAGACATTGCATATTCATTACCATGTCCATTTAACTATGTCTTTGAGAAATGCAGTGAATTAGGTTCACATCTCTGAGGAATGCAGTGAATTAGGTTCATGTCTCAAGATTTTACTCTCTTTTTTAGTCATATTTGTAATTGCAAAACTGTGGCATTTCTCAGCAATAGCCATAGATTGTCTGAGAAGCTTCATTATTTAAATATTTATTTTAAAATGACATTATTCATTTTTGTGTTTTGATGGTGCTTCTTGGTAGAACCTTTCCCCTTCCCAAACTCTTTTATTGTGCATGAAGAGAGAACAAGAAGGAAAGTCTGCACCACAGTATGGAAAATACAGCAAAGGCAGACATGGAGTAATAGCACTACATAATACAGGAGGTTTATAAGACGCAGCATTTTGGATTCTTTTGTCATAACATAAAGCCCTTTCTCATGGAGAGAACTGTCTGGAGTCTGTTTTATGGTTGTTGTTCTTGCTTTCTACAAGCCCCTCTTCCTGATAGCGCTCACTGCCCTGGTGGCTGAGAGAGGCCTGGACTGGGCCAATGACTCAAAGGTCCATTTCCAGGCAGCACCCCAGCTGCATTCTGTAAGTAATCTAATTGTAGTGGAAGCTGTGTGTTCCAGTCTCCTGGACTACTCTGATTATCTCAGCTGCACTAGTGGTGCTGATGATACAATTTTGTGCTGAATCAGAAGGTAATGGAAATCCATGCGTGTTGCTAGGGGAAGTCCTGTTGCAGAGGGGCGCGCCAAGCCAAGTCCGCTCGCTTGCGTTCATCCGTCCTGCTGGGAGAAAGGAAGGAAGGGCTATTGCTCGAGAAGGCTCGGTTAAAGTGCAGGGGTGGTAGCTCCAGTGCCCCAGAAACCGTAACACATGCACTTACTTCTTGTCTGCAGTTTTGTTTGGGCAGTGGTAGTTATTTCTAGTTCTTAAAGGCTAAGGGGTGTCACTGAGGGCTCTCTTTCCCAAGGAAGCAAAGGCAGCCGTTGCTCAACAGTCGTTGCAGGAGGAACACTGCAAAGCCTTTTGTGTTCCTTCTGGGACAAAGCATTGTTAGGAATGTAAGATATTATAATTGCATCAGTTTTATGTCAATGTCACTGTATTACTGTAAATCAATATCCGCATACTCCAGTAACTTCTGTTTGTATGTGGCAATTTACTACAGATAAATAAATAAATGTCTCTTCAGACCACAAGAAATATAGCCTTTAA
The DNA here is from genome assembly GCA_013389825.1 of Crypturellus undulatus. NCBI lineage: Eukaryota > Metazoa > Chordata > Aves > Tinamiformes > Tinamidae > Crypturellus > Crypturellus undulatus. The sequence continues at coordinate 15,930 of VWPW01022621.1, forward strand.
CCTAGCAGAGAACACTATAGATCTGTTCTTTTGCTTCTATGACAATGCAGAGGAGTTGTCAAGATTAAAAATGGTTGGTTCTTGTTAAGAACTAACACATGCTGGAGGAGAGGTCTTTTCAAAGCGTTTCTCTTGGGGAAAAAAAAGCTGTTTAAATATTGCATTTATAACATTTAAAATGATATTTCATCATTTCTTTCCCAGAGAATGATAGCGATACTCTAGCAAGTGACAGAAATAACCTTTTAATAAAAGTGAATTTTTATAGTAGGACTGGATGGCTCAGGTTATTAGTAATGGAACATAGAGCCTTTCCCTTCTAGCTCATCACTTCACGTCCATCCCTGGCTGCTAAAGACCCCAAATTATTATCATCAGATGGCTGCTTGGGGGCCCCGAGGAGGTGAGTTGGTGGTCTTGGTCCAGCCACTGGCACTAATTGCCCTCCTCGCTGGCGGTCGTGTTGGGCAGCCAGCAAGCAGCTCCGTCTCGCTGAGCTGCTGTGCGGGTTTTCCTCCTGTTCCCCTCACCATAGAAGTACCTGGGTGCTCGGCAAGCGTTAGCCACGGGGCCAGCACTGAGCCCCGGCCTAGGGCGAGGACATGTTGATCAGGATGTGTTTCCAAGCACTACGGGATGTGTTTCCAAGCACTACATGAACAACTTCATTTAGTGGTGCTAGGGGCAGGCGCTGTGCAGAAAAGTGCCCGGTGCCCACTCTGGGGCCCATGCCCACTGTGAAGGTGTTTGAATCACACACAGAAAGAACTTCGAGGAGCAATAGCCTCGCAACCCGTATTTTTGTGAATAAAATGGTTTGTGACTGATGAGGCTCTTTGCCCACTTTGGCATAATAAGCAATTTACTTCCGTACTGATAGGGTTATTGTCACAGCTTTTGCACTAGTGTTTGATAGCATTGATTAGTTTGTGCTATGCTAATTTTTAGCACAAGGAGGGAATTGATTTACTTCAAGCTTAGTATATTTTAGCACTGAAGTGGAAATAATTCCATTGAAAATATAGAAAATGAGCAGTCACCTTAACAATTGAATAAATGACTTGACATTTGTGGGGCTAAAGTATTCGATAGATAAGAACATTTTCATATTAAAAATAAATCATTGACCTACCTGTTATTTAGCTGGGCTTGGACTCATGAATAAAGGATCTTCCATGGAAAGAGAGAGAAGGATATTGATTGTGCCACCATATTATGAAAAAGTAAATGGGTGGCATTTCGTATTTCCTTATGGAAAAAGTCAGTGCATTTATGTCATGGTCAGAATAACTCCCGTCATTTATAAAGCTGTTCTTCTATCAAGTGGTCATAGATGATGTTTCTCTTACAGGTACTGGGTACAAATGCTCTAATAGGGATTTCTTATTATGAGTATTTTTCACAATTCAGAGGTGTGCTCTGTATTCAGCTACATTAAAAGAAAGCAAAACATATTCTGCATCAAGAAAGTTGCGTGAGGCAGGAGGGGAATAACAGAACACTATAATTTGTCTGGGGAAATAAATAAAAAGGTTATAGCTATAAAACTCTACTAGAAAAGGCTGTTGTAAGGTCTAGTGGAACAAAACATATTTTGAAATAAATCTTACATTGCTGTTCTTATAAAATTGAGCACACAAAATATTGTAAAAATTTTTGTTTCACCTTTCATGATTGCCTTTCCTTCTTGTTCGCAAGGCCCTACCGCACACAGGGCAATGGGAAGAAATGAGGTTCTTCTCTGGCTCATGTTTTGTGGTTCTCTGGCCAATTTATTCGTTTGCAGCCTCATAGAAGAAGGAGGGCAGGATGAGGACCATGACTGTGGCCTCAGCTCCATTCCCTGAATTAGGTCACGTACTCTGAGATGGTGTTTCTTCTCACATGGGTGGGATTGCAAACATGCCCGTCACTTTCTGGCTGTCAGAACTAGGTATGCTGCAGCATTCAGGTTTCCACAAGTCTGACTTGTCAGTGTAACAACAGTAGCTGCAGGTGAGGTAAGACAGAGCTCATGCTCCTTGTGCGCAGCCCCTCTGTCTCCGCGGCCTGTACAGTCAGTATGAAACGAATAACAGGAGCCTGTGTTGCCTGGTATGGACATGACCCAAATTGCATGCATTTGAAGTAATGGTCTCGCCTGTTTGTCTTCATAAGGGGTTCATTTACCACGGTGCTGAAAACTAGACCATGGTGACACTTCAGCTGGGCACTAGCTGTTCCTTTAACTGAGGGTTGCGGAGTCCCGATGGCACCCTCTGACTACCAAAAAAAATCACCTGTGACTGTCTAAAGTAGCAGGTTGTTCTTTAGGGCAGGTGAAACACTGTACATGTTTCTAGGCAAATTTTTCTGGGGTAGAAACAAACCAAACAGCCTGCAGTAGAGTTCCTGGCTTTCTGTGTTCCGCCATCCAGTCTTGCTCTTCCCCTCCAGGTGCTTTTGCTCATGCTGGACTCAGGTAACTTCACCATGGGGCATACAGAAATAACTTACTTTGGTGAATAAAAGGAACTGATTTTCAGAAAGTGCTGAACACCTACACTTTTAAAATTGGGATTCTTAAAAATGTTAAATAGTTGCTTTGAAAAATTAGGCTCAAAATACTAGTATCATTGAAACTATTGCAGACAAGTAATCTAACTACAACACTTTAAACATCGCACATAAACTAATGCAAACATCATAGAGTACGCTCAAAACGTGGATAAATCATCCTGCAATATGCTGTGTGCCTGCTCTCAGATATGTGAGAACATGTTCTTGTTTAACCTGTCAAGTCTGGTAATTTCCATATTAAAGGATGTCCATGTGCTTCTTTTACATGATAAATCCCTAAAAATCTGAGAAGATATGAATCACTGTAATCATGTCCTTTATTGGAAGGAGGAATATGAAGAGCAACATCATTACATAGGGCTGAAAGTAATTCTTCCTGAACTAGAAAATGAAGATATGGTACATAATAGTACATACTAAACAAGGAGATTCTAGATAACATTCAGCACAGGCAACCCCTGAAAGGGTCAAGTCTTCCCAGCAAATAGTAAATTTGGAATAAAGAGCTGCCCTATGGTTCTATTGCAATCAACGAGATCCCACCCTTTGCTCCAATGGATTTTGATCAGAGCATAATTTCAGTTATAGTACTTTCTTATTGTATTTATGGCATTCATTTATATATTATACAGGTCTGTGAATTCTGCAGCCCTGGCATCCACATATCTAGCCAGGCACAGACAGACAGTTTTGCCTTTAATCTCCTATCCCACCCCACAGGCACACACACAATCTAGACATTCATCCATCTAGGATGGAGTATAAAGAGAATGATAAAGCTTTTTTCTTTGTTTTGTTTTATCTTCATTGTGATGTTTTCTATATGTATTCTGTTGTAAGAGAAAGCATGAAATATATATTGGATATCAAAAGAATTATTGAGTGGCTGCCAGTGTTTGCAGCACAGCAAGGAGACTGCATGACTGCTGTGCACAGCTGGCCACTTCATCGCAAAATGATACATCTGAAATGGGTGAAATATAGGACAACAAAATTATACCAACGCCTAAACTATTTAAAGGATGTTTTCTGGTAAAGAGGGAACACATTAAAATATGTGCAGTTTTTAGAAGATTTTTGGGGGGTTTAAGTATAAGGGATGCCAATCTGAAGAGCGTCTTTTAAGGGCTGCATGTGAGCTGGAGAGTAAAAGAAAGGTATCTACAGAAAAATATAGCTATAGCTGGAATAATTGCAGAGTGCTGTGGAACAATTGTATAAATGTAGGAAAACACCGGTAATGATACCAAAAGAGTTATTAGAAAGTTATTGCACTGACATTTTTATACAAATCCTTTTGGGTTTGTTTCTTTTCTTTGCTCTTTCAGAAATCGTTTGCTATGTGAAGTGTTCTGTGCTAAGCAGAATACAGTCGGTCTTAGCTGCCAAGCAGGGTATGTGTGGAACCACTGCTAATCCAGAGAAAGAGATTGCTTTTAGAGTAACTGATTATTCACCTCTTGCTCTTTGAGTAGCCTGACTGTTAAAAAAAAAGTTTTCACATTTTAGTTTCACTGGTTACAGACCTAATGCCCCTCTCTTGGGTCACATAATGAGAATTAGAGGCATATTTCTTACTGGAGTGTTCAGAGACCATTTTCGGGCAGTTAATTAATGCTCCATCCATACCTAGACTCAAAGGAATTTCAGTCTTCTTATTACTTAAAGAATTTTTTTCTAATGAAGGAAGCCTTTTTCTGGGGGAAGTTATATCCTCCATATTTTATTTGTTATTCTTTCACGTAGCAGTATATCAGATTTCTTTAGAATCCAAAAACAATTCTTTATGACACAAGATATTTTGAATGATATTCTGCATCTATTGTGCTTCTTCTAATTCCTTTGACCAAGATGCCCAGGAAAACTTTAGTATATTTTTTGGAAAATCACTTACCTATTTCACCAGTAACAAGACAGTTGATATAAAAGGAAAAGAGAAAAAAAAATGGAAAAATTCTTTGTGGAAATGGCAAGAGTTTGAATTAGTTCACTTTGACACTATAGGAGTGCTGGCTAAGACCATTTGTGGCCCTTTGTATAAATCCCAGGGGACATCAGAGGGATTTGGGAGTAGGCTACTCTGAATCCAGTGATAAGCAGTACCTTTATTCCTGGAGAGGTCCTCTCAGAGGGTCTCCCTGAGTTTCTATCAGCATGGTTAGCCTCTAATTTAGGAAAGAGGGATACTGTTTGGCACAGCACCTTTACTTGTTTCCTCTATCTCACCAAAGAAATTCAGTCCTTTCAGTGCCTTTCTATCTGGATGAGGCTCTAACCTCATGTAGCATCTCCTTCCAGCATGACTGCTCAGAGCAGTAGTCATTCACCAAAACATTTTGGTTTCATTGCTCCTTTCAGGAAACCAATGTCATTTATGAAATGTTACAAGCTGTAGCAGCACACGCCAGCTAAGAGAATGCAGATGTGGGGATCCAGAGGGTCTGAGGTGTGATCAGGGTCTGGGCAATAGAATAGTTTATGCTTTTGACAAAGTCATTTTGCATCTTGATCCAGTTTAACCATATCAACAATCACAGATATTTTTACAGGACCTGCCCCATCTCTCTGTTTTGTGGGTTAATTAGCTAATGTTTCTTTGGTGAATTGAATATGTAAATGCTATATAAATGCTAAATAGTTATTAAACAGCCACTTGCTGCTAGTGTTCACATCACCATGGGAAGCACCACCTTCCTTCCCAGCACATAACAGTCCATGCGCTTTGCCCAAGGGGAGACCTTGCCACCACAGCTGCCGGCTGTGCTCAGTGTTGTTTTCAGTGATCTTTGAAGGGTTTGCACTAAATTGTTTTTAAACTTTTTTTATTTTGATCTCTGCCTTCAAAATCGAAGAGATTTTTCCTCCTTTCTTCATATTTTCCAGCTCATCAGAAATAGAATATGTAAAATGGCACATACTAATTTTTGTGCTATTCTTTTTTTTTAACAATAACCATGGAATTCACCTTGTGGCCATCACACCAGCCGTGTGATGCCCGACCCACCTTCTTGGCTATGGGCACACAGCTGCAATTTACCTATTTTCGCTATCAGTGCCACCACTGTGAAAACAAGCAGCTTTTAAGCAGCAGATCCCTACAACTTGCACCATTTAGAGGGAAAAGACCTCCATGAAAACAAATGTTTTATGCTTTCAGCCAGAAATAAATAAGGCATGGACTATGGCTCTCTCATCTACGAGTGAGTTTTATTAAAGAGTTAGAGCAAGCTGGAGTTTACAAGATATTCCGAACCATATGTATGCATTAATTAAAGGAATGTGGAGGAGGAGGAGGGGATCTGAGAAAATAACAAAGCAGCAGTGTATGCGTGCAATGATTTTTCATTCTGTTTCGCTTCAGCTCTGCCCCTGCAACAGAGGATCTAATCAATCTGCCGGCTATTAAGTTTGTTAATTGATAATGCATACTAATTAGGCTGTGCGCAGTTACTTAAGAGACTTTGCTAAGGTGATTGTAGGCACAAGTCCAAATGGAGTTTAAAGTATTCTGTGTGAGGTTAAAACCCATCAACCAGAATAGATGGATTTTATATTATAACAGAAGGCACAACATACCCATAAGTATTTAATGTATTGCCTGGTTATCCATTGTTCCATACTTTTAAGTCTACCTAACAATTAAAAATTGAAAAGCAGCCTCAAAAAACTATAACTAAATAAGGCACATATGTGACTACGTAGGGATAGTAGAGACAAAGGGAAACTGCAGTTTGGTCTTAAAATCCATATTCATATTAATTTTCACACTTTCATCTAGGAACAATAGTACATAGTTCTGCTGCAAGAGAGGAGCAGCGTAATGAGAACACTGCCTAATCCAGCTTTATGAATACTTCCACAATAAGCCACATAAAAATGACATGCCTTTCTGCCCCCATCCAATAGGGCAATAAACCAGTAGTAGCCGAGTAGCATCGGAAGCATGTCAACTAGCTTTTTGTAATATATATATACATAAAGTCAGAGCTATTAGGTATATAGTTAGTAAAATATCACAAACCTGAGAGCTTCCTTTTCATTTCTCGTGGCTCTATCTGTAATACTGTTTGAGGTGCTCCTAACCTTAAGGCATATTAATATTCTTCGTCCTTTTTCCCCCCTTCTTCTTCTTTTCTATGCATCATATAAAATGAAAGTTCTTCGCAGTATAAATTTGGAGTTGGCAGCCGCTAGTGATGGAGGTAGTGTGCATTTAATTAATGAATGAATTGTATTCCTAGAGTGTGACCATTGGACCTAAAATTCAAGCTGTAGTGCTTTATTTTAACTATATGAAAATGACTGGGTGACACAATTTAATATGCAGAAAACTATTTTAAGTACTGACTCGTACCAATAGAAACCAATAGAAAAAATAGCTAGAGAAAGAAAGCCTTGCAGCTTTGCTGAAGAAATCTCTTTGAGACAAGATATACCATCAAGGAAGAATTATTCCAGTATTTTGATTATCTGCGTATAATCAACAGAAAAATTTGCGCAATAACATACTAATATCAAAAAAGTAGATTTTTGTATCCACAGTCTTACCATAATGAGTCTATATTTTATTATGGTGTATTACAATGAATTGGTTTTGTATGTACAGGATTTATATATATTATACTTTATGATATATATTATATTAAAGATAATAGTTAAATATACTTCTTATTTGTTTTGTACCATTTGATGGCTTGATTTTTGGAACAGAATCAAACTGGGCATAATCTAAGTGGTTGAGCAGTGAGTCATCCAGAGAAGCAATGCACAAAATAATGAAAAAATAGTATTCAGAAGGTTGCAGAAGAAATATGGAGAAGCTGTTTTTAAGCAGCAAATATCTGTCAATATGTATTGTGATGGGAGAAGTGCTACTGTCACAGTGAGAGATACCGGCACAACGTGTACAAAGTTTTTTTGAAGTCTTCCTCCTCAGAGGATTATGAAGCAGCTATAATATCTCCTATCCCTTGCAGTGCTTCGCTTAACAGTGTGTAATGAATGAGTAAATAAGAGAAGATAAGCTTAAAAGGCAGTCAAAATTGGAGGCAATTGTTGACATGAAAGAGTGAATCTCACCAGACTTCCTGCCTCTCAAGGCAGCTATAAGAAAGATGATTACTTTACAAGAGGGCTTGGAAGCAGAACTGTGGAAATGCAAACTCTGTCGCTGGAGACAACAGGTCTGGATTCGTCCCTGCCAACACAGGCCCTTGCATTAAGCGCTTTGACACTGCAGGGCCTCGTAATTGAAGGAGAAAGACAGGCACTTCCAAAAAGCAATTCTGACCATCCAAGGTCCAAATTTCCTTTTGGGATTTCCTATTCCTCTGTTGATTGCTGAGCCTTCCTGAAGACGACCTGATTCCTAATGCACTAAACATGCCCGAGGTAAGAGCCTCAAGTAAAGCTAGGCAGACCCAGATTTGCCAAATTTACCTATTTCCAAAGAGCAAAATATCTCAGGGGCAATCTGTGTGTCCATATACCGTGTAAATAAAAAAGAAGGCATTCTGCTGGTCAGGGCTTATATGCTGGCCTCCCACATCAGCAGCAAACACGTGCTCTGAAGAAGCCTACGTGACAGCAGCCCCGAGTCGACCGCTGCCGCCCGCGCGCGTGGCTGGATGAAGAGCTGCCTCGACGAGGTGCGAAGCGGAGCGCCACGTGCCGCGGGGCAGCCCGCTCGGCAGAGCCCCGCAGCCGCCGGAGCCCCGCAGCGGAGCGGGCAGAAGCCGGCTCGGCCTGCGAGGGGCTGCCTCCTCCATGCCCGTCTCTGCCGGGAAGATGGCGCACGCGCGGCTCCGGCGCCCTCCGCAGCCGGCGTCAGCGGGTTTTAGCCCCGCGTGCCAGCGAAAGCAAAGTGAACAGCAGGAAAAATGTGCCGCGAATATTTGTGCCAAGTGGAAAGTGGATTTCAATTAGAGCATGTCTGCAATGCTTTCGCGTTTGCTTTCCAGGAACACTTGAGTGCTCAAGCTTTATTAGTGTGAATAAGTCATGAAAAAGTGAGTGCAAGCTCAAA
>VWPW01022622.1:0-137851 GCA_013389825.1 Crypturellus undulatus
AAAAAAAAACTTGTCAAGTATAAAATAAGGCTAACAAATTAAATCAATTAAATTTAGGATGTGGTATGTCAGAAGTCAAAGAAAAATTCAATTTCTGGCATCACATTGAGGTTCGTTTGTCACATAATGTCAGGGAGAATCCCAATAGATAGAGAGACCTTTCACTGTAGCCAGAAAATGAAACTCTCATGGTCATCATAGGTTATAAATGGGGTCGTTGTTGATTTTCCTAGTGTGAATGTTGCCTGCTCCTCAGCAAAACATCAACGGTCCCAGAGAAAAACTCACACAAGCAGATTTTTTCCCCATTGAGATCTCCCTTTCAAGGGGGGCCATTTTCCTTCTCGTCTCAGACCACAGCTTAGCCATCAAAGTGCCTTTTGTATGTCTCTCCAAAATAGTTTATTCTTCTCTGGCAAACAACATCATTTAGCACTCGCTGGAGGAGCTGAATGGGCTCAAGTTAGGAAAACCAGATGTATTTGAATCATCTGTCAAAATTAGAGGCCAGCACTTGATCTATGGCAAGGTAATGAAAAGAGTCACTCATACATTAATAGGACTGAGTTTCAGGAGTGCTGCAAATCATTGAGTGGGATATTGTATGGAATGTGTCAATGTTACTGATATCCAGGGGCCTATTACTGAAACAAGCACTGATGAAAGACGTGGTGTGTGCGTTCAGAAACAAGCCAATAAAGTCCTGTTCATTGCACAAAAACAAAAACAAGATCTGAAAAGGCTGCACAGTGTTAAAACAACAGTCTCCTGTTACCCATTTGGCTATCACTGGAGCAAGATACTTTTTCATTTTTAAAGGTTATTCACAAACTTAAGAGCATGCCTCCAAGGTCATGCCATCTCAGGTCAGAAGTGATGACTCAGATGCCATCAGTGAATTCAACAACTCACTCTGTGCTACCTCTACTTGTTGCTGTTTTAGAACAGTTTTGAGGACCCAGATCATAGAATCATAAAATCCTTAAGGTTGGAAGGGACTTCTAGAGGTCATCTAGTCCAACCCCCCTGCACATGCAGGGCCACCTAGAGCACGTGGCACAGGACTGCATCCAAGCAGGTCTTGAAGTTCATCTCCAGAGAAGGAGACTCCACATCCTCTCTGGGCAGCCTGTTCCAGTGCTCTGTCACTCTCACTGTCAAAATTTTTTTCCTTAAGTTCCTGTGGAACTTTCGATGCTTCAGTTTGTGGCCATTTCCTCTAGTCCCATCACTAGCTACCACTGAAAAGAGGCCAGCCCCATCCTCCTCACTCCTTCCCTTGAGGTACTTATAGATACTGATTAGACCCTCTTTCAGTCTTCTCTTCTCCAGGCTGAACAGGCCCAGCTCCCTCAGCCTCTCCTCATAGGGCAGATGTTCCAGGCCCCTGATCATCCTAGTCGCCCTGCACTGGACTCTCTCCAGCAGCTCCACATCCCTCTTGTACTGGGGGGCCCAGAACTGGACACAGTGCTCCAGATGTGGCCTCACCAAGGCTGAGTAGAGGGGTAAGATCACCTCCCTCGACCTGCTGGAGATGCTCCTCTTAATGCACCCCAGGATGCCATTGGCCTTCTTGGCCACGAGGGCAACTGCTGCCTCATGGGCAACCTGTTGTCCACTATGATGCCCAGGGCCCTCTCTGCAGAGTTGCTCTTCAGTAGGTCAGTCCCCAGCCTGTACTGATGTCTCTCCCCAGGTGCAGGACCCTGCACTTGGCCTTGTTGAATTTCATGAGGTTTCTTTGCGCCCAGCTGTTCAGTCTGTCCAGGTCCCTCTGGATGGCAGCACAGCCCTCTGGGGTATCAGCTACTCCTCCCAGCTTTGTATCATCTGCAAAGTTGCTAAGGGAGCACTCTGTGCCTTCATCCAGGTCATTGATGAATAAATTGAACAGAACTGGACTGAGGACGGACCTCTGAGGGACGCTGCTAACTACAGGCCTTGCAGATGAGGCAAGACCTCTCTGCATAAGTCCTGAACATGCACTTGCATAGTGAGGACAGTCCCGGCCAAGAACTCACAAACTGGAAAAAAGTCTTGGAAAAATGTATCATCACCTGTGCAGGAGGCAGCACGCAAACCATGCCATGCTCAAGAGCATCTCCCTGCTCTGGGTACCAGTGAGAGGGGATGAGGTAGGAGGACTCTGCAGGCTTGGAGGCAACGGCCAAGAGTCTGAGCTTGAAGACTCTGACAGTTTGCAGCAGTGGCAGGCACATACATTTTTAGAAGGATTTCTCCTGTTTCGAGCCCTTTTTTATCTATCTAGTGGCCTGAAGCTTGAAATCTTTTGTCTGAATATTATCCCAAGTATGTGGGTGGTAACAAAGGTGATGAAGGATATACTTGAGCTTATACTCAACATTAGGGATGCAGATTAGAAAATGTGCAGCATCAGATCAACAGCTAGCATCAATCAGGAGAGCAGGCTTCTGTTGACTTGATTCAGCTGTCAAAATTAGATGCCAGTCTACACCAGCTGAGGATTTGTCACTCTATTTTTGGTAAGTGATTTATCATGAAAGAACGTGGATGCACTTAAGCAGCTTGCTCTTTTTATTTTGAGAACGTGATTCATTCCAGATTGGTAATTAAGTTTAGTTTTTTTCAGTGATAGGAATTGCTCTGACAGCTGCAAATCACAATAATACACATTTGTGTATGCTTGTGCCTGTGTGCATGTACATCTTTCTTTTTCGGTACAGCAAAGAGTACCTACAACTTTATATTGGACTGTCACTGACTTATCATGCGTCTTGAAGTACCTTATCATGTGTCTTGTTCTTGTGGGCAGGCATGGCTTGCATGGCCAGGATAGTCGAGCTCCACTGACATCATCCCCATCCCTCTGGAGTGACCTGTCTCAGGGTGACGTTTCTAGCTAGGGTGTTGGTCAGCTCAGGCTCTGGGTTAGCCCAGACACAGAGCCAGAATTAAGTGGTTGCTTCTCTGGACGTATTGCCCTCACCCTGCTGTGCTCACCCCACACGGCAGGAGTGCAGGGCTTCCCCCGGGACCTGGGCAGGAGCGTAGCTGTTCTCTGGGGACAACACAAGAAGCTGTGGGAAGGGATGAGATAGTTATTAGCAGCTGAGTAATGTAATTCAAATCTTCTCAGGAGTGGTGGTAGATTGCTAAGTGAAAGCAAAAGAAATGCTCTAGGCAATGCATCCTGCTAAGACAGCTTGTCTCAACTGCAAGCACCAGCTAAGTAGGATGGTGTGTGTCAGTGGGGCAAGAGGAAGGTTAGGACTAGTCCCTGAGCTCCAGATGTGCCCAAAAGCACCCACTCCCCTTCTCAAAGAGCTGCGAGGCATCTGGATGCTAATCACAAGCAGAAATGCTGTCAAAATGTTGCTAGAAATTCAGCATTATTCAAAGCTGGTTTGATTATACCATTTCTATTGATACAAATTTATGTTCCTCAAAAAACAAATGGAAGAGCAACAGCTTGACAGTTATAGCTCCCTTAGGTGGTAACACTGGTTTTTGAGCCTAGTATCTGGGCACACACTGTGGATTCTCCGCAGCTTCACATTCAGCTCCTGTGACTGTTGACTGTGTCCTTGAACCCCAGATAACCCAGTCTGCTAGTCTCCAATAGATCCATATGATAAAATCCAGCCTCACTGGGATTTATTTTCATCCCTCTAATGAAAGCGTTTTGATTCAGTTTGCAGCATGGTTTAGAGAGCAGGAAATTTAAAACCAACTCAATATACAATAGGCTTGAATGCAGGGATGTACTCTCAGCCCACCCAACTGGGATGTGGGCTGGTATGTGATGGAAAAGGCAGTTTTCAGGCTTCAGATACACTTTTCTCACTATAGCAGTGATTCAGTTTTTGAAAAGAGGAGAGATATCTACAACACTTCTCCCTGACTATGCGTGAATGTCCGTCAAGCAGTTTAGGTGATGTGAAACCAGTTCATCTGAATGCTACCACAGGCTCAGGAAGCACAATTAAAATGCAACATTATGGTGAGAGAAAGATCCTCAGCTATGATTGCTGCAGCAGAGCTCAAATAGAAAAACCACAGTGTCTACGATATGTGTCAAACAAATCGGTATTTTTCTAGACTTGCATAACCTTCTTTTCCTTCCTTCTGGCCTCCCTATTCAGGACCTACATATTAACATATGTCCTGGCTGGGGACAGGAAGAGATGCTAGAAGAGAGAGGATACATCTTTGCTGGCTCTGCAAAGAGGTATCTACCCATGAATTAGACATGGTTGTGGGTGCAAGTCTCTTGTTCCCTGTCGGTGCTGAGCTCTTGGAGAGTTAAAATGAGCTAGATTTACAAACAGAGGACAAACAGATTTACAAACAATGGGCTTCCAATCTAGGAAGTATTTTCAGAACCTGCCCTACTAGACTTGGCTTGTGCAATGAGCAGCTAGCAAAGGGAGGCAAGTATGCAGCAGGGCCCTCTCAGCAGTTACAGACACAAAAGGCAGGAGACTACAAAACAAATCCGTGCTCTGCGTTAGCCAGAAGGAAGATTTGGGTCTGAATCTATAACGGTCGGAACCACCAGGCTATCAAGTAGGTGAGAGCAAAGGATGAGAATAAGGGCTCTCGGTGAGAACCACATCCTCTCGTTTCTGCGGGGGTAAGGAAGGTTATTTTAGGATGAGGCTCTCCACAAAAGGGTTTGCTGTTGTGAATTTTAGATGCTGTAAAGGTATCCTCCTTCAACCCACATTATATACCTTCACTCCCTTTGGAGGGCAGTGCTGACACCACACCATGGGCATCAGCACATCCTATTGCCAGACCAGGCAGATCCCTGCCCAACAAATTGCACCATGGGTCTCATTTCCAGGTGTTGGACGGGCTCAGAGCATTGCAGGGGAGTAGAGGTCCTGCGTTCATCCTCTGAACCTGCTGGTAGGACTACAGCCTCCTTCCCCATTCAGAGAAATGAGCATCTCTAGGTGTACAGTAATGGTTCTGCCTTTCTCCTGGGAGCACGCAGGGAGCCTGGTGTACAGGGTGCATGACTGAAGCCTTCTCTCCAAGGCAGTAAGAGGTCTAGAGGACCATACTAGGGCTTTGACTCTTCACACATTATCGGTAGGCACTGCCATGGTCATGGTGGCTCTGGTGCCTGCACCACCTGCTTGCTATAGAGAACACATCCCCGGTCGGGATGAGAAGAGTGACCAGCTTCAACCTCCAAAGATGAGACCCTCATTTCCAATATTATATCCGGCTTTGGGGTATTCACATCCATTAATTCATGTGGCACAAGTATATCTTACTATCTAATTCTTTCACCAGCCAATTATAGGTGCTGGCACATGTGAAATAGCTTTTGAAATTCTGTTTTTCCCTGACAGAGCATCAGCTGAATTTGGATGGAGTTTAGAAAGTTAAGAGGAACACTGGTTTTAATTTTAGGAGAGGGAAAAAAACAATTATTCTAAGCTTGAGTTTGTTTTCCAACTTCCAAGACACAGACCACATCCTCCCTCTTTTACTGCTTCTCCTTATCTGACAGACTGGGTCATGCTGCTGGGATAAAGTAATGTACTTTCAATGCAGAGTGTCACATGTTTACTGGGAAAAAGCTTTCCTCCACAGCCCTAGCCATCGCAATGTATTTCTGAAAGCATCTTTACTGTTGTTTCTTTGATGGCTGGTATTGGAGTTGGACTCCTTACTTCTTCGGAGAAAAGTAACCTCTAAGCCTCCCATTCTGAAGGCAGTTCCAAACCATGGAGCCCTCAGTGCCAAAAGCTTTTCACATTCAAATCCCTTTCCAGCAGAACAGGGAGAGGAAGACCAGAGTTAGTGCACTCAGATGACCTCATTTGCCACATCAGAGCACAGAGCATTTATTCTATAAAGAGCATCACTGCACACACTGGTATGTGTGCACCATCCAGGATGTCTTGGTAGCCAGTTGCTTCAATATTGCTGCTAATAAACCAGTTTTTATATGGTATGGTTTGGCTGGGAACAAATGCATAAATCCTGCAATATGCTGAGGTCCTGATCAGGAAAGCCACTCCAGCACATATGTAGGCTTAAGTATGTAAATATGGAGATCATCAAAACTTTCCACAAAAAAAGTGTTTTCCAGGGGAAAATTAGCTGTTAGGTATTTTGGGGGTGAGGGGTCATGTTTTTTGTAGAACTAATTTATTTGTGAAAGTTCTCTTTTTTGAGGAAAATGCCAAGTTTTCCTTCATAATTCAAATACTTTGAAAATAAAATATTTAGATTTGGCTTTCTTGCCACAATAAAAGCTATGAGTTTCGGATCTCTTTCTTTATATCCCCATTCTCTTTTATAGACTCAGCCAAGTTTTATCTCCCAGAACACAACTGTTTTTTCACATCATGAGAGAAGACAGTGATGTATCATAGGAAGAACCATCTGAGCGAGACCCATCTATTGAGGCAAAAGTGACTATTAGGCATTTAAATGGCAATTCCTGCAGGGTATCACATTAGCATTTCTGACTTAAAATAAAAACAAAGAAAAGAAAGAGAAAATTAGCTTTCAGGCACATGCAAAAAATGTTCTTTATTCAGAAAAACTTAAATTTTCTATGGAAAAATTAATAAAAACAATGCTGCTTTCGTTTTTGTTAATACTCTCAAGAGAAAGGAAATATTTCTGAAGAATTTCTGAAGAAGCAAATTCTGAGGAAAGTCAAAGTGGGTCAGAAAAAAAGAGGTTGTTTTTGGGTAAGGTTGTTAGAGCTAAAGCAATCAATTTTCAGAATAAGTGTCAAGCAGTGGCTTTGCCTCACAAAGTCATTCTAGTGCTGTGTGACTAAGAGATACTCTCCTTAATCCTTGAACAGTGCAAGTTCATCATTAACAGTGTCAAGCTAATGACAGAGGCCTTAACTATATATTCAGAGTAACTATCCTTTATAAAATAACTTATCACGTGGTTTGAGACCATAAATACTCATGGCTCTGAGACTACATACCCATAACAGCACAGAACTATTAAATATCACTACAAAGCTATTAAGTATAGCCACATGTTAGCGTGCTGGCTGCAGTCAACAGGGCATCCTAGGAATAAATCGATATCTGTGTGAGATGGGGCTGCACTATGGGAGCTGTTGTGGCTATATTTTTCATATTTATTTAAATACTGGCCGCCTGCTCCATTCTGACCAGGATGCTCTAACAGAGACAGTGCCGGCTCTCAGGACTTGCACTCTACGTGTCAAGCCTCATAAAGGCAGGATGTGGCTGAGCAACCTAGCAAGGGGATTTCTATGGAATTTTTCTAATTATTTTAGGCTTAACTCGACCCTTACTCACATGCATTGCTCTGGAAAACATTTCACTCACCAGAAACGCTCCCTTTGGTGCAGAGCTCTGAAAGTCTGACTCACCTCTCATTGCCCTGAAAAATATAACTAAGGGTAGATAATGCCATTGCCCTTTACCTGCAGCTGTTCCGAGGTTTCTGCGGGATCAGCAATTGGTTAACCCTGTAATTGGTTAAGAGTCCACAGTAGTAACCCTGGTAAGTAGGAGACCTCAGCTTCCACCTGGGAACAAAAGCCCCAAAAAAGCAGAAATAACAGGAGTTCCTTATATGGGTACTTAAAAGGTAACGGCTGCATTGGGTCATAAATCACTGCTTTGCCTGCTCAAGAGAAGGCAAGGCACTAAGAAAAGTAAGCTAAATTATCAGCACCTGGTTGTGTTTCAGGAGGCAGTGGGGAACCAGATATGGACAGAGACGCTTTTCTTGGAAAGTTGCACTATTTGGTCTGCCCTATTTCAGCAACCACCATCCTCCCAGTAGTCTCCAAGGAAGGGGCTGTGCAAATAGTGAATTTTTCCCTCTAGGCATAAGTGGAGCCTGGTCCCGCCTCAGTGTTAATGCAAGTTTTCCACTGTATTTGAGTTTTTTGGTTGATTTGTTCCTGTTTCTACCAATCTTATGACTCCGGATTTAGCAAGTAGGGGCCACATATAATCGTAGCACTAACATTTGCTCTTGTACAGCCAACAAATTGGGTGCAGATTGATTTAGGGGAAGAAAGTAGACCTGGAAAAAAAAAAAAAAAAGATTTCCCTGAATGTAGGAGTTCTTTCCCAGTACCTGACGGTATTCAGCAGCTGCCACTGGCTCTACTGGGTTGATAGCAGTCAGGATGTCTGTCCAATGTGAGGTCAGAAAGATGCAGCTCCACCATTCAGGTGGATAGGGCAGCATTTTGCTTTTTTTATTCATTTCATGTTTCGTTCAGGGCACTTAAAAAAAACATCTTTCTCATTACTATCAATTTTTGGAGCCTGTTGCCCCTGAAGCTGTTCTACAGCTTCCCAACTCTTCTGCCAGGGAGCAGGTTTTACAGCAAAAGTATGAATTGTCTAGAACGGCTCATATTTACTCTAAGCACTCCAGTGCTTATTCCTCTTCTCTAAAAGCCCAGGGCACTTTATCTAACCCAAACTCTGAGTCCATAGGGAAATTGGAGACAATGTTGTCTTTTCCCGATTGTGTTTTATGCTGCTGCGGGCTCTCTCCTATTACGTGCTGTGTTACTCTCTGCACTTCTTTTTACTGTAACTATTGTGCTGGCACAAAGCACTTAATTCAATCAACTGTGAAACACAGATCTGTGTTAAAAAAAAAGATTTCTCGTCTCTTCAGCAGTATGGGTGTGATGGAAAGAGCAGACAGAGGCCCTCAGACTCACCCGGAGAGCTGCCTCATTGTCCCAGTAAAGATTGCTGGGATAAGCGGAGAAAAAAAAAGAAAAAAAGCAGAATGCCAGGACTGAAAGTGCCCCACACCTCATTCCCATGGTGTACAATGTACCTAACAACTAGCCCTTTCACAACAGAGCCATTAAAAAGAGCCTCGCTTGCTGGCACCGAGCACAGCATTTTCCAGGTATTGCTGATAGCTGGGTGAAGTTTTAGCTCTCTGTACTTCTGAGAGAGGAAACACTGGCCTCTTTTTCCTTTTAATTGGAACTGCTGAAAGTTTATTTTGTTGCTGCTATCACTTGCTGCTAAGTGCTGAGCCAAAGGACATCACGAAGCCAAGCAGAGAGGCTCCCGCAGAGGAACTCAGGTCCTGGCTATCCCCACGCTCCCTCCTCGCTGACTTCAAGCCCGTGTGAGCAGAAGGCAAAGGGAACCGAGCAGAACAGTGACTGCAGAGATTGCTACACGTCCTGGAAGCTCACTGCTGTTTCCCAGGGTCACACCGATACTGTCCCTCATCCCACATCCGCTTCATGGAGACCTCTGGGTCCACAGTCATGTTCCTCTCCCTCCCCTCCACATGACGGATGAGGGTAGCAGCCAACTTTGGGATGGAGTTGAAGACCTCTCTTCCCCCATCTCCCTGACTCATTTCTCTACCCTTTTCAGGGTAGAGCAGGGCTAAGCGACTTTCCCTGCTCATCACCCAGAGAACTTGCAGTTTGCCACCATCCTGCCTTTTGTGCTGGGACTGCCGCATCACACGTATCATTGCTGCTGACCAAAGTACATCTGGGCAGGTATTTTTAGATATTTATTCTCAGTGCCAGTGGGCTAGCCAACAACCGGCAAAACAAAAGCAAGTGTAGAAAACTATGCTTTTCTCCAGTATGTTTAATTCAGGTGACAGACCAGATTCTCCTCTAAAATCCTGAAGACACTATTACTTCACTTCCCTGACTATAACAGGAGAAATAATATTGGTTCCCTGGTTAGTCAGATAGGGTATGGGCCTCCGATTCCCGTTCATTTGAGCACTTTGGGAAGAGCCTTCTTATAAACAGATGCTTAAGACCATGCAGAGTTCATGGCTCTTGACTGTATATCCAAAGGTAAGTGCATACTTAAAAGGGTTTTACTAGATCAAAGGCTCAATGCTGTGAGCAGACAGCTACAAATCTGAGATGCTCTGGAGAAAAAAGTTCCACTTCCTCCCTTTCTCCTTCCCAGAGAAAGCACTTTTAGAAGAAAAAGTGGTGTTTTACGCAGGGGATGTGCAGTTCCTGTGTCTATGTGCTGTTTCAGCCCAATCCAGGACCAGCACCAGTGAGATGCGTGCTGCCTGCATGACCACCTCCGAGAGACACAAAGAGATGGTGATAATGAAGCTTGTCTGCTCAACAGATGAAAAAAAAAATAAAAATAATAAAAACAGATAATAAAATAATAAAATAATAAAAATAATAAAAACAAATTTTTACCATTTGGCCACATTAACATGGAGTCTAAGAAAAGGGATGCTTTTTTCCACAGAGAGAACCCACTTTTTCTTCAGAAATTAATTTTAATGTAATACTTGTTCGCTCATTTAGTTACACAAGTCTGAGTAGGGTGATGATAAAGATCCTTATTCTTATCCAGGGTTTTGAGTTGTGCAAGTTTCTTTGTTGATATTTTTCTTAGAATAGACATGATAAAGAATGCAGAAGTGTTATCTTCTGTAATTTAAAAGGAGACCTCTCTTAGAGGAAAATTATTTTTCTCTCTCAGGAGAGAAGAGAGATAAAATAGAATTGTAGGGATTTCTTTTTCAGTTCAGGAGGAAACAGAGTCTGAAAATAAAGGAGGAAAGAATTAAGACTGTAAAGAAATGCACCATCTCCCTGTCTTGGAAAGCCCCAGTTCAGCAGAGTATTGCAGCATTTTCAAGAACCCTGTAAAGGTACCTTAGGGTAGGCTTCTTTTTTACCTAGTGTCCAAAGGTGGAAGAAAATACAGGCCCTGTGACCTTGTAGAAACCTTATGACATTACAATTCTACCCCACTCCTGTAGGAGTTCCTGTCAAGAATGAATTATCCTAAATCAGATTTGCACCGTAGGCAATGGTGTCTGTGAGTGGTTGGCCAAAAGTATTACGGTAAATCTGTTCTCAGATCCCACAGCATCTTACTAGAGCCAGCCCATCATTCCCTGATCCAGTGCTGCTCTTCTGGGAGCAACCTTTTCACCGAGAGAGGAGGCGAGGTGAAGTAGGAGCAGATGGGAGCTACTCTATATTCCCTGGTTCTACCGTTGGGAGGAGGCAAGAGCAAAGCAAGAAAAACATTTCTAAACACATTCTGTAGGTTTGGGTGAAGCAACAGCAGTGTTAAATACCCGTTAGTGGAGAGTTTCCATGTACGTGCACGCAAGCGTGTCTGTGCTGCGTGCATGAAGTCTTCCAGATGGATTAGATGATCTCTAGAGGTCCCTTCCCACCTCAACCATTCTGTGATTCTTCCTAAAGCTCCTTAGATAACTGCAGAAAGAGGCCTTGCTGAATT
This sequence comes from Crypturellus undulatus, assembly GCA_013389825.1. Lineage (NCBI taxonomy): Eukaryota > Metazoa > Chordata > Aves > Tinamiformes > Tinamidae > Crypturellus > Crypturellus undulatus. The sequence goes on from VWPW01022622.1 coordinate 11,250, forward strand.
AAGGCCTCTAAATTTTTCCCTGAAGCATAGCTGTGGGTTCAGTAATTTATAGTTTCATGTTAAGATACTCATGAACTATCTGGGCTGGCTTTTATGACTAAAGCCGTTTACTGTTGTAAACGTTTATATATCTTTCTCCCCTTTGAATCTTCCACTCTCTTAACAAATTACACTGCCTGGGCTACTAGCTTAAGCAATTAAAAACCTTGGTCCTTAGCAGTGCCCTGAATAGAAAATCCCACTTGATTTAAACACTTACAGTTGCCTAGTCATAACGATGACCCTAAGAATAGTTGCTTTAGACTAACACTCTCCTTAAAAAAAGATGCCCTTATTAAGGCATTTGGAAGTGAGTACAGACTTTTCTGTCCTCTCTCAGGTTTCGTGCAGCCAAATCCCAACCTACATTACATCACCTAGCCTTGCATTTGATGTAAGCCAGGGTGGGATCTGGCGGATCGCCTGTCTTATAAACACGGAAGGCCTGGGAGCTCTCTTCCCGCTCAGACCTGGGCTGATGGCACTGGGCTGTTTAGATATTACTCATATCGGACAAAGAAATCGATGCTCAGGACAACTATGTGACAGCACCTGCAGGCCCCTGAGACCCACCAGATCGACAGTCAAAAAGTCCACACGTAAAATTGTCAGGTTATGACCTTCCTACCGCTTCCACAACAAGAAAGGTAATCAAGGGTAAACTGTCTTTGCTTTTGAATCCTTACCCTGTTTAAAAGAATGACATCAACACAATCTTGCGCAGTTGAGAAGCTTTACACATTCCAGATCAAATGGGATTTATATACAACATATTTGTATTACCAAATCATGGATTTCAGTTGCCTTTGGGATAATAGACATATCCAGTCGTTCGGTGGGAAAACAAGAGCAGGGCAGACAAGGGCAGGGTGGAGCAGAAAAATGGCTCAGGTAACTTGGCAGTTTTCTTCACTCCTCCTCTTGCCATAGAGGAATAAGGAGACAACAGAGGAGACGAGCATAGCCCAGTGGACCTAGAGGCTCCCAGTCTCTGCCTCCAGTCCATATGTTCCCAAAAAAGTATTTCTGCTCAAAAGTGCGGCTCAGCGTTGACAGTGCCCAGAGTGGTGGGTGCCCAGCAGGGTACGACACCAGCCGGACCTGCCTCTTCTGCTCCCGACACGCACGCACTGGTACAGGATCCGGCAGCAACACTGTGGGCATGGGAGAAGGAACATAGTCTAAGGAAAGAATGAGGGCAGCTGCTGGCCCAGCACCTCCTTCTCGCTCCAGGCCGGTATCAGACTCTTTTAGCACCTCTACATGGCCCCAACATCAGTCTCCTTGATCCTCAAGGTCCTTCCAGTTTGGACACTCCTGCCATGGAGGCCCTGTGTGCATCGCTGCAGAGTACTGCGCTCTGGCAAACAAAATTCCACATTTTTTTCATCATTATTTACTCTGAAACATGCACTTTGGCAAGCACATCCTCTTTATTTCTGTGAAATCCAACTGAAGAAACAGAAGACAAATGAGTATGTCTAATGCTGCAGCACAGTTTAGAAATATGGTCCAGTCTACTCTCTGATGCAAGACTGAACCATTTTTAAACCTTGGCTAGAGATGCTGTATTGTCAAATACACATACACAAAGGTCATTAGAGTTCAGTCTGATTTTTTTTTCTCTTTCCTAGCAGTTATTTAAATTGGTGTTTGATAAAATTTATTGCTTTCGGCTCAAATTGTATTTACATTTGAGCACAGGATTCCACATGTGCAGGGAAGGAAAACATATTTTCTTCATTTCTAGCTACCTATAATTTTTAAAAATACTTATTTCTCAGCAAATTTCCAGGAACTTTCCATCGTGATCAAGAGACACTTATCTCCAATTACTTAGAAGATGACATGACTGCACAGTAGGTCATTTTGACCGCATGAGAATATTTAGCCAGGAGCAATAAAGGGGAGGATTATTCCTCCTGCTTTGGTACATTCTGGACCCAAGAGCTGTGACTATATAATCTGCCCTCCAATGTATTTACATTCCTGAAAATATAGGCAGTTTAAGATGTGTTTTTAGCAATTTGTTGGAGTCTAGTAAAAGGAAAATCTTTTAAAGAATATGCTGTTGTAATTCCTATTTATTTTATCTTCCATTTTCCTTTTATGATGAATCGTGAGTGTTGATGTTGAGTCAAAAATAGGACTTTATTGGGACTGCCAGTGGTTCAAAGATGAAAAGGCCTCAAGAGGCTTTTTGTTATCAAATTCCACTTACCGTCCCTGTTGTAACTTTCATCACAGCTGAAGAGATGGTGCCAGACTCTGACTTCACTCCTGAAAGCGCCAGAATACGCCACTGGCGTTGCAACAGAAGGAAAAAAGAGTGGAAAGGAGACAGAATTCAACCCAGGTCCTGGGGCGGGAGCAGGGGGAAAGGCTGAAAGGGAAAGAAAATGGGTTTATGCTGCCGCTGAAACCTTCCACTAAGCTCTTACAGGTGGGGAAGAAGAGACTACCCTCATTCACCCACTCTCCTCCTTCCAACAAGCTGACCATTTCTCATAATAAACGGGGATAAATGGGGAAAGTTCCCACTAGGCAGCTGCAAAGGTAGCTGTGTTTTCTCCAAGCTCCAGCATCTTCCACAACACAAGTCAATACAGTTGAACAGTGGCTAAGTAGGTAGCATGTTGCTCTATGTTTTCCTGGGCATCCAAGAGTTGAAAAAATCTTATTTTGCAATAACAGCAACAAGAAACCCTGCATTTGTCTATAACCACAGTAACGATGCTAATGATAATATCTTCATGTGCAGTTATATAAGCCAACACCTTCAGGACCGATGAGAATGTCTCGACGCCTCCAGGCTTGGGGACCAATATGGGACACTTCAGAGGAGTTGTTTTTTCAGGTGTGGATGTTCACCACAATCTCAGAATCAGACTGTTCTCCTTCTCCATTTTAAGGGTTGCCCAAAATGGAACGTCTCAAATTATTAATCTTTTTGGAAAATCTTGTCGTGTTGTGTTTATTCCTCATTTTTTCCTGATTGTGCAATGGAAATAAGACTGCTTATCCCACCGTGATTTCTCAAAGTACTTTCAGCCACTCCAGCAAAGGCCATTTATGAACAAAACATTATTAGTATTGTGAAATGATGAATAATCAACATGTGCCAGCTATTACCACATGAACTTCTGTCCTGAGGCCCCTTTATACTTGCTAGATCTCTCAAGTTAAAATAAGGTGAATTGAAAGAGCACAGTTCTTGAAGACAGCATGGATGGGTATTCTCATACAAGAAAAAGAAACCATTTTAGTTTAGTCCACCAGCAGAAGATGCTGCTTAGCAGGAATAACAATGTCCACACATGGATTTAGTCAAGGATAGTTATTTATGGAACATCTATTCCTTTAGGGCTATTCTGGAATAGCTTCATGTCTACAGTGGGGGGAAACCCCTGATTAATGTGAGACATCACTGTGCAGAGCATCCTGAAAACAGCTATCTCGTGGGTGTCAAGCCATACTGAACACTGAACTACATTTCATTTAAAATAAAACTGTTCATCTCTTATATTAAAAAGTCATGGGGAGTTTTGCAAGATCTCTTGCTGCTTCTATTTCAGATTCCATAAGAACCGAGACAGAACAAACATGCAGCTCAGCCTGATGTCCTCCTTGAGGTGGCCAGGGGCTGATGGTGGTGTCAGCTCAGGAATTTCCTGAGCCCTTGAAGTTGTATGCGCGTAACTGCATTTAATAGCTCTTTTTTCTTCCCTAATAACTTTGAATACTTCTTTTTCTCCTTGGCATAATACTTAGTGGCAGTGAATTCTGCAGTGAAGCTAAACGCGGTGGCAAAAGCTTTAAAGCTTCTGTGTCATCATTTCACTTGATGTCCTCTAGTTCGTAGGTGGTGGAAACAGTGACTAAAAATGTCCAGTTCAATCCTCGAACCACTGCAGTACCCAGACCCTTCTCACTAATTTCATTACCAAGTGGATCATGCTCTAAAAATGGTCACAATGGAGTATCCATTCCTGCAGGCCTTATAGGAAAACTTCCACGACTTTCACTGGGAATTTCTCATGACTTAGCTGTAAACCCTTCAGTTCTGACCCAGACTTCCTTAAAATCACTGGCAGCCTGTGCTTTAAAGCAGGTTTCTGCCTCCTAACAGGATTTTCCCCACTAACTTCATGGAATTAGCCATACAATTTGTCAAGGAACAGACATAATAATAAAATGTATTTGATGGCCAAAATAGGTTTATACACCAGGCTTTCTTCTCGCTCCCTGCTGTAGAACTTACTTGCTACTTCATTTTTCAGCACCTGACAGTCGGGGTTTGTTTAAGGCAGCAACCAGAGAGAGACAAAAATCTTTTGTTTGACGCTTATCTCCTTTGCTCTTGCTCTCTCTCTCCTCCTCTCTCTTGCTTGAGATAAGTTCACAGCTAATCAGGAGAGATGTCAGATAAACTTACTGTGAATTGAAATCCCCAAGGCTGAAAGGAGCACTGTTGTTCGCTTCTCAAGCAGGTATTGTGTTTATACAGTCAAGCGAACAGGCGATGCAAAAAAGATAATTCCCTCAAAACTTGGCCCATAAACTCTGCAGAGAAAGATAAATGATATTTGATTTTTTTTTTTCTCTTGATGTAGAGCCAGCAAAATGCCTCTGATGCAGAGCAGCTATTATGATCTGCTTCCCTGGCCTTGCAAATTCTTTGGATTTAGGGCTGAAGCATCCAGTCATCCCAGGTGCCCTGATTTGCCACTGAAACAGCAAATCTGGCTCTTCTGCCCCATTTTCACTTCAGACAGATCATGACATTACCCAACGGTGTCTGCTGCTTGTGTGTTTTTATATAACTGGGAGCCCAACTTCTTTAACATTAATGGAGTAACTCACCTCTTCCCCAATGTGCCTGGGAAGGAAATCTACCTCTGAGCTTTTTACCCGTATAATGAGCATAACGATGAGGTTGTTCTTAGGAGCACAAACAATCAGACAGACATTGCTAATGTTTCACCAGTCCATGCCTCTGTCACCAGTCTCACACCCCTAAAATGGGTGAGTTTTGATATCATTGTTTGGGCTATAATAATCATCTGTGGCTAGATGGCAATATGTGTTTTTTACCAATTGGCCAAACTCAGAGGAATTGTTTAAACTGGTGATAAGAGGATGAAAGACAATCCTGCCTTCGTGTGAACCCGTGAGTATTCCAGCGGCAGTTTTGTGTCCGTAATGAGCTGTGACGTGGTGTTATTACACCGAAATCCAACTTGTCCTCATCACTGCACTCAGAAACAGAGCACAGCAGTGTGTGTTGGCCCAGATCTGGCTCAGATGTGCACAGACCAGTAAGCAGAACTCCATGGGAAAGCCAGAAATGCCAGGGGAAAGGTAAAACGCAAAACAGACTTACATTTTCCCTGAGCTGGCATTTACTTCAGCTTTACTGAGCTAAATCATAGGCCACGGTTGCCAGCTCCATGGCTTCGCATGTGGCTGTGTCATTTCTCTATGGTCTGCTCTGCCTTTCAGCAGCCGCTTGTTTTGCAACACCGAATTCTTGTAAAGCCCAGCTAAAGTCAAAACAGGTTCTCCCAGCATAAAAGGATGCCAAGACTCTACTTCGCCTCAGACTAAGATTCAGCCCCTTATTGATTTTCAGCTGTCCTTATCTCAGTATTTCTCCAAGTGCTGCAAAACAGCTGAGGGCTGTTTTTCTCTGACTACACATCGAGATACTGCCTGGCCACATACTGTCCTAAAATCAAAGCAAACAGCAGGATTGAAAATATAAATACAGTCGTATCAATTCACGTGAGGAAAGACTGCCCCAGATCAGATTTAATCCTGTCCCAAGAATGATGCCCTCCTCTTTCACAGACCCATGGGGTTTGATGCAGCTACCCTGCAAGCTACTCAGTAAGCAGTGACTCATATTCGGCATAAGCATAATTTAGGTGCATCCTGGAGTTATGACATTTTGTAGCTTTATTGAGGATGCCACTCCATAGCTGAGCAAGGGAGCGGAGAATAAATGTGATATCCATCTATTTTTGCTGCAACTGGAAAATCTCGTCGCTTCATGAACTTACTATTCCTAGCTGATGCAGTACAACGGGCTGAGGCTCCTGGGATAAAACACATATATTGGATTGGAATACGGCCAATCTGATTACTTGAAAATTATCTTTAGCAGCCAGGTCCAGAGAGGTGCAGAGCACCTGCCCGTCCCATCGAAGTCAGTGAGTTTGAGGGGCTCTGGACCCGTCCCCTGGGAGCGCAGATCCTTCTCCGCAGACGCAAATCTCTGCTGGCTGGTGCGAGCTGGAACCCATCCCAAGACCTGCAATGCAGATGAGTTTCCATCAAGCATTAGTCATTAAAAGATCATCTCTCCTCTTTCTGACCGCATTCGAGATACTGAGCTAGCACACAGAGAGAGATCCTATTTATAAGACATTGTGTCATGCGGCTAATTTAAAAATTGTTTTTGCCATCAAAAGCAGTAATTTTGTTCCAAGATGCTTGCACGGGGCTCCAGAAGCAAACAACCCCCCCAAATCACAGGCCTATAAACCTCACTTTGACTAAAGCAACTTGACAGTGTTGGCGGCAGAACTATTCGGGGCCGGCTATTTAAACACAGCGAGCAGTTCATTATCATTTGTGTTTCCCCGCTAAGCTCTCGCCCCTTTGTAACTCCACTTCAGCGGCGGGATTGAGACATTCGCGGAGCTGCCAGGTCACTCCTGCTTATCTTTCCCATGACACCCCGGCTCCCAATGAGCCCAGGGCCATGCCGGTGCATTTCCACATAAAGCAATTCTTCTGGCTGAGCGGAGGCATTTCCCCCTCGCTCTGTTCGGGCCCGGCAGCCCGGTTTAAGCGCAGACACTATGACAGATGCGGGGTGGATTTCCCAAGCAGAATAGGGATAGAGGCTGCGGGCTGAATGTTAAATGTACCATGCACCAAACATAAGAACAGACCAAACATGCTTACTAGATTTATACTAATGCTTACTTTCTTGGGCTGGTCAAAGGTTCAGGCACTTATAATGGTTTCCCAAGGCGCGCTGACTGTGACAGATTTTAAAGAAGAGGCTCCTGAAGGAGTTCAAGGCATAAATTGAATTACAGTATGCTTGGCCTGTGGTTGCTAGGGAGATCCCAGAGCCTAGGAGAAAGTTCCTGGTGATTTTTCACTGTTGTTTGAAGGCTGTGAAATTAAGGCTTTGTGCAGTGCTCACCGAGACAAGGCTGCGGCTGGCATTAACCATTGACATCAAGCAGGATTGGCCCGGAGGGGGCAAATTTTTATGAAACAGATATGACAAAGCAGCATTTTGATCAACTCATCGCTCTGTTTAAAAAGGGCCACGTCTGCTTTTATTCGCGGCGAGTGATGGACGTCCCTATTTAACCACATTCAGCTGTGGAGGGCTGAACCTCAGCCCAGGAGCCCAGCCGGCCCTGAACTTTGGGAAGGGCCCGGAGCGGGATCAGGGCTTCACACATAATCCCTTTACCTCTGCCAGGGGTGAGAGCAAATTCTCAGAGCTGAATCCACCTCCTCTAAACTCTAAAAGTCCAGGTTTGGGACTGTGCTGTATAGCCAGAGACTTATTTCAGCTCAGCTCCTGGGCTTGGGCTTTTGTGGGAATTCAGGGGGCACAAACGTCAGTTCTTTGGGACCATATGGAGTAAAAAAAGACACCAGAAACAATCGATAAATGCAACTCTACAGATTTTATTCTTTTTTTCAGAAAATAGGGATTTGATTTAGCCATGATGTACCTTCTTGTACATCACGGCAAAGCTCCCTGACACAGATTGCGACCGGCCCAAGGCCATGGGTTTCACACGGGAATTCCCTGCGCTCTGTTTTGGCAGTGTAGGTTTAACCACTCACTAGCTGCCTCCAGCCTACCCAACCAGCTCCAAAGTCGTGTGCTCACACCAATGCGCTTGGGGCTCCTCAGCCTGGCAAGCAAAGCTGAAAGTCACTGCACCAAGGATGAAGACAAGATGCTGTTGTATTAGGTGAGAAAGATTAAACCCATCCTCAGGCCATATCTGGAATGGCCTGGATAAGACAATTTCCAGGTCTAAAAAGGATGAGGATTAGGAGCATCAGCTGGCAGTTTGGTTATCTTACACACTTAAACAGCACCAGGCAGCATAGCAGTTACCAGCTACAAATAATGGGAAAAGACCTGTTTGAAAAGAAAATTTTAAGATTAACATAAATGAGGAATCATTTTAATAAATCCTAGCTAGGAAGTTTATTTCTTACAGTTTATCCTAAATTGAATTTTACTCTATCCTGTGACCCCATCCCAAAGGGATTGGTGCTGCCCCTTAGTTAACAAGCCATTTGGCATGTCATTTGGCAGCTGAGGCCCAGCTGGATTTGTCTTCAATTTATAAAATAGTAGAACTTAGCAAGCTCAAAAACTCTCCCAGAATGAGCCCCTCTATTTCTTGTGTTGGCCTATTGTGCACAAAAATGTCATCTCTGTTTGCTGAGAGGAGCGCAGTGAGTCAAATACAGACGGGAAGAGCTTGCTTTCACTCCAGGACTGTTTGCTCTGAAACATTATGCAATGTAGATTAATGTCTTAGCACGGGAGAGTTCAGATGAGGTCCTGAGATAATGGCTTCTTAAAAAAAAAAAAAAAAAAAAAGGAATAATTTATGAGTGGGAGAAACCCCTGGAACAAAAAAAAATACATTTTTGCAAAGGAAGGAGGCATAGTGGCAATAAAGAAATGAGAGAAAGCTCCGAATTAAAGCCCGCACAATTTCTGCCATGCACACAAAGTTGTGTGCTGTAGGCACTTGGGGAAGGACTCAGATACAGGTTTCACCAAAGTCTTGGCATGCCTGCTCCCATGGTCCTGCTCTGTTCCTTGATATATTGCTAGTAACATCTTGCTATTAGACAGGAATGATAATGCAAGTCCATAACCTCCTGCAGAGCTCAACGCTTGGAGGAGGTTATAGATAGAATCGCAGAACCACATCAAACTCAGGTAAAAGAAAGACCTCAGTGGGAGTACCACAGCATCCCCATTTCTGCTTTTCAGATCTCACTTCATATGCAGAGAATACTTGCTATGTTATATTGAAATGTGAATTTCTCCAATGAAGCCATAATTGTCTTTTGATTTTTCATCTTCCCGTGCCTGTAGAGCTGCTACTGGATGTAACGCTTCTACCAGCATCAATCTGCAGCTCCCAGTCCCAGGCTCTCCCTAACCTCTCCCCAAGCCACTTGCTCCTGTGCCACGCAGGTAAACAGCTGCAGATCTCAAAACAAGTATTTCTTAGAGCAAAATATCCCGCTGAAAAATTTTGTCTTCTCTGGGGCACAGAATGTGCATAGAGAATGTTCATTTTCTTCCAAAATGCCATGTTTTGTTAGGAGTATATTTAGATATAAATGTTTATGCATGTATGCTTTGTATAGAAATACATATTTAAAGTTTTTATATATCAGCAATATCTTGCTTTTTCCTCTAATCAACAGCCCAGAAAATGGCAGATTAATGTAATTAATCATTTCTGGGAGCATTTCTGGGAAAGTCCTTTCCTCAGTATAACAGGTCTATCTAATGAGAAATATTTACCCAGATTCCTCACTTCCCAGATGAGGAAACTAAGGCAGAGAGCCCAGGTGGACAGTGTCAGAAGCTGCAGGACGCGACCAGCACTAACTCAGCATCTCCACCCCCAGACCGTGCTCCTTTCCTATCCAGAGGTTTCCTGCTCATGATGGTCCGTGGTCCTTGGTCCATGATCCTTGGGCTGATCCCTCTCTCCCACTTGCTCATGCACCATCCTGGCTGCAAGGAGGGACCCACATTGGCAGCTCCAAGTTGGACCCATTTCCTTTCACATGCAGCCCTGGATGAGGAATTACTGCCAGGTGAAGGAGGGATTTTCACTCATCTCTTGAAAGATAACTCCTCACTTGTTTTCACTTGTGTTATTGTTAAATGAGACAGAGGCCACCTACGATCTTCATCCACTTCTACCCTCCTTTAACCCAAATCATGTGAACAATATACAAGGCACCAGGGTTCTTATATGTTCCCTTCAGGCATCTTTATCAAGAATTTAAAAGTCTTTATTAACTGATGCTTTCAATTTATGTTTTAAAATAATAAAGTGCAATAAAATTGATTTCTAAATTTATTCAGTTTTAAATGCAATAAATCAAGATGTGAAGAGATACTGTGTGTGTGTGCGTGTCTGTGTATGCCAAATGCAACTAAAATTAATACCTTGATGTTTTACGCTATTATAAAATGTGGTTTTGTATTTTTAAAATGCCAGCTTGATTAATTGGTCCCCTAACTGAACGTTTAGGCTGCCACTGCGATGAAATGTTTTGTGGGTTGACTGGGAAATGGATTATTATAAAGACCTGAGTAATTAACTCTATTGGGAGTCTTATATCAGGCATTGGGGTTCAAACTAAGCCATGATAACTTGTTATTAGAAAGGATCCAAAAGCCACGGGGTAAACTCATACCTGGTTTAATCTGCAGTGCCGCCAAACAGAGCTACGACGGGAACACGTTTGGTTTGTGCCTTATGTTTCCACTTGCACAGTGCAAAGGTTAAGGCTGTCAGAGCAGGCTATTTGAAAGCTTAACGATTAAGCATTATCACTGTTTGAAGAGCCATTCTTCAAACGTTTTCAACATAAAACAGTTTATTAAATGTCTGGCAGACTTTCACTGAGAAATGCCAAGATGTGATTTCTCCCCCCTCTTTACTGTTATTTTAATATTTAGCGCCTCTGGAAGCAGAGCAAAGAAAGAGAGGAAAATCCCCAAAATAAATAAAGTCCAATAGTCCAAAATTCAGCTAGTTGGAACTCCAGCAGGGATCCAGACCCTGTTAGGGACTTGTGTGGGGAAGGGCACTGCAAACCAGGAGCCCTTAGCTGGTGCCTGCAGGAGACACACGAGTCCTGCACATCTCATCCACCACGCAAAAGAAACAAAAAAGGATCTGGGGAGCCTTAAATCTATTTTGAAGATGTTATTGTATTACAATTAAGGAGTATAAGAAAGAAAAGGCAGCCTATCACAGAGAGATAAAAGTTTATAATTTTAACAGTGTAAGGAATGCAGGCCCAAGAGAACAGAGCAATTGAAGGCATCACTTCCAGACTTGGGAACCATCAATGGGAAAATAAAAGAAAATGTGACATTTTAATGCCTTCTGTGTGCTGTGAAGTGGGGGCCTCTGCTCAGGATCAGCTTGAGGGTTCCCTTGGGAAGGGAAGGAGGGAACTGCCTCCTAAGGGGCCCATGGCCATGCCACGGAACAAGCTATTGCACCGTGTCTGCCTTCCTGACTTGTTCTTGCCTCATTCAATGTCATACCGCGTGCTCAGGCTTCTCTGAGGGGCAAACACCTCTGGATTTCCATGGGAAAATCCTCATGCAGGGAGTTAGGAGATATTCCACAGAAAGAAAGAAGAATTTCATCAAACCTTTCCCTGGCTAAGGGATGCAGCATGCCCGCCATCCCCTCTCCCCCATTTTTGGCTATTGCTACTTTATTATTTGTGATGTGTTTGATTTCATGGAGTTACGATACCCCCTAGAGAAGCCCAGATTTCCAGGGGGCTACTGACGTGTCACACCGCTGTTCACTGAAAACTGGCAAGGAGTATTTATGAAGCAAGAATTTTCACTAGTACTGAAATCATAAACTCATCGGGGAGAGTTTGATCTTCCAAGAGATCCAACTATCTATTTTTTCTTCCAAAAAGTATCGTAGAAGTTAGAAACAAGACTTTGGACAACAGGGAAAAGGCTCTAATGTCCAACCCCTGTTTCGAGATTTGCTGTGTGTGTAGGTCCCTCTTCTCTTGGGAGCACTACATAAGAACTACAGCCATACGGAATGAGTTTCCTTTGAGCAGGACTAATTCTATAGATTAAAGCCCAAACTATAAAACTTTACATGACAACTTGCTGCAGGAGATAAAACAATTTTGCCATTGTCAGTAAATCGAGCGGATTTTTTCTACGCTGACATCCCTTATCATTTCCTGTCCCCAAAAGTGCAAGCTAAACACTGGGTGTTGCAGGGAGAAGAGATCATTGCTATGCTTATTGAGAACCAAACCTATTTTAATAACTTTGCTGGGTCTGTTTGAGACAGATTAAAGAAAGCAATGATTTCTCAGCCAACCGCCCATGCTTGTTAGAGATGTTTCATCTTTTGTTCATAAGCATGCATCATTAAGGAAATATCGTCTTCCTCCATTAGAATAAATTACTATGCAGTAAACACATGTTGCAGCTACTTGTGCTGGAACAGAAAAAAATACCTATTGCCTCCCATGCCTAATACGCTAAAATGAATAAGAAAAATGAGCTAGCTTCACAGCCACTGTTTCAGCCATGCCGTGAAATCTCAGACATCCATGTTGCAATTACGTAAGTCATTAAATTTAGAGGGACAATTGAATAATTCTGACAGGCCCCAAGCTGGTAGAAATCAAAAACAAGCTAGGAATTTGTTTTGACTGAATGATGCTTGCTAGAATATGTTTACCATTACTGGGGTCAAAATCTATTGGCGTATGCTGATGTAAGTAAGTCAAGCATAAGTTTGAGAGGGCCATGGACTTTCTCGTACTATAATAAGTTGCAAAAACACCCTGCATACCTGGATGGTTTCATTTGTCTGTGGTAACAGCTGACATCATAATTTATGGGGCAATGTCTGCGTCCCCCAGTGCAAATGAAGGGGAGATGACAAACCACAGCCCAAAAGCCCAACAGAAATGAGAAAGATCACTGCAGAATCTAAGAATCAGCATCAGCAATGCCAGGAGCAAAGGAAAACCTGGGTTTTTTTGCCATGTAGGGAGAAGAAGAGGGGGTGCAACAGTACAGTGAGTTCCACTAATGGAAACTATCTCGTATGCAGACACTGTTCATAAAAATTGTTTATCGGATGGTGGAAAACTGGGCAACAACTGTCTCTCTCCATGTGTTTTGTCTGTAGTTAAACACAAACCTTTGAGAGAAGGAAAATGTCTGGGAAGGAATATTTAAGGAATTAGGGACAAATCTTCACTTCCACTGACATCTCCAGAAAACAAGTGTTGCAAATGTTACCATTCGGAAAGTCCTTTTGGTATCTAACTCCCAAGAGGTTGTGAAAATCTGAGTTTAAGAGGCTATTAGGCCCTTGTTATACAGGCCAGCATCCAACCATAGCCTAGTATCAACTTAACTTCCCAGCCAGTCCAATATATATTCAAAATTATGGGTGTAATTCCTTTTATATTTTGCCTTCAGAATATGCAAATATAAAATATGCACATATAAAATATGTATTCATATGTATATATACAATTATTGTGAAGAGCAACAATAGATGTTTACAAATTTGTAAGCTGATATTATTATCTCATGCCAAACGAGCACAGTTTGGAACCGGAACGAGGTCCGATCCTCATCTCACACACAAGAGTTTACATTATGCATCACCAGTGTGAAACAAGGGCCTTTCTTGTATTTACATTAATGTAGTCAAAAATCAGAGTCTGTCCCACTCACAGTGTGTCTGAGTTAGAAAATGAGATGCAAATCTTAGCTCGATTCACTGCCAGGTTGATTCAAATGCCGCATATTTTGTTAAGCGAAGTAAAGCTCAGTCTTTGCACATCATCCTGCTGTATCAGACATTCCTGCACACGCTGGATTTATGAGTTGCACATAAAGTCCCGTGATTTACGCCACTTTCTCTGCTCAGGTTTGCAGGCTTCCCCCAGGGATCATATCTGTGTCCGTAAGCACTTTCTAAGATTTCTATGCAATACCTAGACAAAATGCCCTTTCACGAGGCCAGATACATCACATCAAGAAAGCAACTGTATTTCTTCCATAGCACTTTAAGCTCACTCAGCTCTATGGGGCTCAGTAGCTGCTTCTGGAAAATAGCTAGCCCTGTGTGCGCCACAGTGATAAATTAATACAGAAATATTCTTTTAATTTAGAAATGCTCGTGTTCCTGTCATTGACCATGGGGTACCGTGACAGGCATACAAGGCCCCTCTGTTTGTGTCACCACGCTTAATGCAAAATAGGTAAACTCTGACGCAGGCACTTTTCCAGCCACGTAGCTGCCTTCTCTTTTCATTTCACTCTGGAACTGGCATTTTGGTGTGCTCAAAATGTGCTCCAAGAAAATGAAGTGGAAGATCTTCAAGGAAATGCAAAAATACAAACTCCCACCACTTTTTCTTCTTCTTCTTCTTCTTCTTATTATTATTATTTTATTTTATTTTATTTTATTTTCAACAATATGCTCTAAATGGATCTAGAAATTAATTGGTAAAGATTATTCTGCAGAACTTGAGTCTGCTTGAGTTCCCTGGACAGAATTTATATATGTGGTGGAGGAAAGAGTCTCCATCCTGTTTTCACCCACCAGCGCATGTAAGCGGGATTTGTTGGCATGAGCACCTCAGCTTCGGATTTGCTGCAGCTCGGCGTCCGGGAAGTTAGCACGGCCGTGCTAATAACCAGGGCTCTGCAGCTGTGAAATATTATGTGCGCTGTACGAGGTGTGCATGTCATATCCAAAGACAGAAAAGACAGAAAAAAAAAAAAGACATACAGCAAGTTATTTATAAAAGGAAAAGAACAGAAAGGGTTTTCCTGTCTCTAATCATTGACACACCTTTTCAATTTAAAAGGAGGAGATATAATTATATTTCTTTAACATATATATTTCCCAGTTTCTCATATTTATAGCTTACAAACTGCTGGGGCCTTTTTCATTACAATCACCCCAGCTAACAGAGGCCAAAACCTTGAATAATAGAAACAACCAAGGATAAAAGGTTAGTGATGTGCCCACTTAGTTTGTAGGTTACACCTCTATATTCCCATGATTTGTTCAATCCAGGCAATATCCAGCATAGCACTACGGGAGCTCAGGTGCAGCTTAGGAAGTTTTTAAGCTCCTATATTCAGAACAACAACCAAAAACAACTTTCTGGAAGGTTTTAGACACTCTGTTTTCATTTTCTCATACAAAAACTCTTTAAACTGTTGCTTAAAGTAGAGGAGGGCCGAGACCCCATGTCTTTCTGTTGTTATGCTCTAAGAAATAGCCATAATAAAAATGTAAGCAGAGGAGCAATGAGACAGAGGTCTCCTAAGAGAAAACAGTGATCTAGTTGGTTGCACTGAGGTAATTGATTTTACTGCCTACCTAGAGAAGAATTTGAAATTTTGAAGCCTTATTTCAGTGTGGAATGGTAGCCCTGAGCTCTGAACTACTACTGCTTAAGGAAAGCATTGCCTTTCCTTTAATGTCCAGCACCCATTACTAGAACGTCATAGAAATGTCAGGATCAGCAAGTGTTCACATTTTAGCATTTTCAGGCACTGCAGCTCTACACATCCCAAACAGCCCCAGCCCTTTGGGTACAGCAGGGTGTCTGAGCCCTGAGACTATCCAGAATGGCCTATTTCTGCTCAGTGCACCTCAAGGGAGCCTGAATATTTAGTCCAGATGTGGCTGCCAGCATTGCAGCCCTTCGCACTCACTGGGAAATACTCACGGTTCATCTGCAGCAGAAAGCAGTGTGAAGCCCAACTGCTCATTGGCAACTAATGTCTTCAGTAAAAGAGAGAGCTACCAAAGCAAAATCCTGCTGAAACTCAACCAGGTACATACAAATCAGACCCACACTGCGTTAAATGTAGTAAATAAACTTTTCTATCTCTGACATACAGGCAGCTTTTATAATACACCAAAGGGAATGAAAAGGAATTCCCAACATTGTTTCATTCTTTTTGCCTTCTCCTTTTATTTTTTTTAAACCATTTTTCAAAAAGTAATTTTGAAATGTTCTGGGAAATGCAGGGGGTGGGGGTACTAATCCATCATCCTCTTCTGATAGCATTTAATTAAAAAACAGGGCTATTAGTCATCTGCTAACCTACCACCAGGACTGACCTGACAATATCTTAACACACTGGTGAAAGAAAAATTGAGAGGATCTTTTTTTTTTTTCATTTTATTTTATCATAGCAGCAGGGGAGCCCAAGCATATAATTTAAGGAAGGGCAATGACTGCTTCCCCTGCTAGTTTCTCAGGAGGTTAATCCAGTGTTTTACATAAGGGTGTTTTTTTCTGTTGTCCTTGCCAATGGTCCTTAAAAAAAATACAGTAACAACTACCATGGAAGAAAGCTCTGGTATGACCGAAGCCATCATCCTCCCAACAGGACCTCTGTAACTTGCATTTTTACCCTCTGCAGCACTGGACTTCTCCCCCAGTGAAATGGGAAGCCAGGCAAAATCAGGTTTAATTATAAAATAGAGTCTTTCCCACATTTCTCTTCCCAGCCATGGAGTTGGCTGTGGGCTGGTGAGGTTCAGGCTTGTCTTGGCCCACCTGCTCTCTAACGAGTCTCTTCACACATTTGCTGGGGGGACACGTATCCTTCAGGGGAAGCCCCAAGGCCACAGTATCAAGAAATGTCTGACAGGAATGTCAAGGTAGTTTTGATTTGGACTCATTTGTCTTTTCTCTGGTATTGCTAAAAATTACCTGAGCTAAAAAGTTTAACACAACATTTCAAAGCTGATACAAAACAGCAATACGGATGGTCTTAAGGCTTTGTTATACTTCATCACAAAGATGAAGGTCAGCATGATGTTTGGGTCCAGATCCTCATTCCAGGGTGGGAGGGAGCTGCAGGTATAATTTAATTCTTGGTCCAGGTTTCAAGTCAGATTTGAATAATATTGAGCACAGACTGCAGCAGGACAGGACACCCAGAGGTGTCAGAAAGTCATCCGACATAAGGAGTATTTGATGAAGAGTGAAAATTCACCATCACCTGGTCACAGAGGTGTGAATGGCCAAATTACTACACAGAAGGGATAAAATCTATAGAATTAATATGTATGTAAATTAGTATGTATTTGTATGTCTTATGAATTCATTCCTGGACCTGTATCTGCCTTTCAGACCATAACTCTGCCCTCTGAGCATGCATGAGGAGTAGAGAGACTCCCAGTCTAGATACTTAGGAAATACAGAAAACTGGACAAGTGCAGAGCCATCCTGTCCCTTCCTTTGCATATGTGCAGGTAGGTACTTCCAGCTTCAGAAATTGCATCCATAGCACTGTGTTCAATGGCCTTGATGGGCTTATCTTCCATTAATGTGTCAAATTGCTTTCTAAATTCATTTATTTCGCTTGGCATTTGCAACTCTGTGACAAGACGCTTTGCAATGTAGTTCTGTGTTCAGTATTTTTTTCCCAGCTTTTGGGAAGGAACTGAACACCATTCCTGTTGCATATATATGTTGCTACAGAGAGTGGGAAATCTCTCCGGACTGAGGAAAGAGAGGAGGAAATGTACTTAAAATGTTACCTTTTACCATGCAAAGTTTTTCCTGGCTACCCACAAAGCCTGTGAGTCCACGCTGGCATTTACAATAGATGAGCTATTGTAAATCTTGGTGTCTCAGGATGCACAGAAGGGTAGACATGGAGGAGGGGACCAACAAAAGAAATATCTTGCCATGCCAAAGCAAAGCTCCCGTTAGTTCAGATTTCTCAGAGTGAAGATGACTCAATTCTACATAAGACACAGATGGATCTTCCTCTTGCTGGCACACGGAATAAATGCATAAAGCATTTGAAATTGCTCAGGTTTGGGTGAATCTTAAAAATTGAAACAAGAAGAATCAGCCACTTTAAGGAGCAGCACTGCAATGTTTTTCATTGGGTGGCTCTCAAACTGGAGGCTCCACAGAACGCCTGGACAGCCCTTTCCTCTAAGCCCAGATGCCACCTGGGCTTAGAGGAACGGTGAAGAATCCCCATTAAAGCCCATGTGTGTGTCTGAGATTAAATGAGAGCTGCAAAAATGTATTAAAAAACAAATTGCCTAATCTTGTAGCCACTATTTCCATTTACTTTTTTTGCCATCCTTTGTCCTGAAAGGCTACTAAAAAATCACGCATAAAGCATAAGTGCCAAGGCTAAGACCTAGGTGCTCAAAGGCATATTAGATGCCTCATTTCCACTGCACTCATTGAGAAGATGCTTATGTCAAATCTGAGTTATACGGCAAATGATGGGAACAGCTGAACCTTGAACACAGACACAATGGCCTCCTCTGTACCTCTCCCATTTTCTATGGGGGGATAGGGGCTGTATTTGATGTCACCTAGCCCTAGATGCTGCATTTGATGTTACCTGGCTGAATGTTGGTCTAGTTTGAGACTATAAAACGTTTGAGGCTATAAAAAGAAGCTATCTACCTCCCACCAATCGCCAAACCAATGCAGCAGATGGGTTTCAGGCAGAGGCCAAACCAGTAAGCAAAGTACGGCCACATGTGTCCCCTGGAAGGCTATCATGCAATAGTTGAAATGAGAACATGTAGCTACCTAATATTATTTTTATTATGACTCAAGCTTGGGGTCAGGCTATTTACAGCCACTGCGGTACTAACTTGCAGTCTATCATTACAAACAGATTTCACAGCCTGCACTTTCTGCAGCACTGAATCCTTTTCACAGGGAGAGATACTGAGAGTGATGGTGCCCACAGTCATGTCCTACAGATTCACAAACGGCAAAGTCCCTTGTTCCCAGCACACTGCACGCATGTACTGGGCTGCACTCTGAAGCTCATTATACTCTCTTAGATAACCAGAGTAGTTTTCATGAGCAGTAGAATGGGGTTTGCTGCTATCGTGTCACTAGCGGAGTTTTCTGCCTGAGAAAATAGGAGCTTTGACCAATGCTATTCTTGTGTTTGAAGCAATCCCAATCTTTCCATCCTATTCACCTGCTCAGGGAAGATTCATTTATATCTAGTAGTATTATTGTGACTATTTTTTCTCTGATGCCAAAATGATGAAGTTTCTCTTTCTCTTCTATTGAAACATTTTTTTTTTATATGAAACCGGTAAGAATTTAGTAGCTTCATTATTTTTATGACTGTATCAGATTTGTTTGAAACTGGCAGGAGGGTTCAAAAATATTTATAAAAAGAAAACATGCTATATAGGGCTAGTAAAAAAAACAGGGCACTAAGAATCAGCAAATCATAAGAGAAAGGCAATAGTGGTGCCATTGCAGGGTTTCTCAGAAAGCCAGGAACAGCGGTTTTGGTTCTGTATCTCTTATTCTACAATGTTTGAAAACAAATAAACGGATGGAGTGAGAGTGGTTAATCCCAAATCACACTGAATACCCTGTTTCCCTCCGCCTACACTGCTAGAAAAGGTAAGATTACAGCAAAAGTAGACATCCCCTAGCCACTGGTGTTGATACTGAGACATTGATGACCAAACTGAATTTTGTCAAGAGCACTTGTGCATTTGCACAGAATCAGGCTCTTTGCAGCTGGTGCCACCTCTATGGTACCAACACTGGTTGAGCTGAGTTTCTATGAGCTGTTGTTGTACCTTTGGCTCTAATATAGACATGACTGAAAAAGCTTTTCAAGCCTGAGGCTCTGGTGAGCTGTTACTCATCCAGCCCACAGCATGAGGAACGCAGGGCAGCAACCAGAGCAACGGGAACCCCCTGTCTTAAGCACATCCCAAACGAGGCTTTGTACCATTTTAGACTTTAAGCTCTTGTGCAGACATTGCTTCTAAGGCCCCAAGTTTCTGTGTAAATGCAAAGCATTAAGATTTGGATGTGCAAATTCTTTTACCATGTGGGAAACATATAATCGCATATCCAGTCTAAGTTGCAAATGTAGCAAACCTTTGCAAACCTAGCAGCAACACGAAATGAGGGCTCAAAACTCACACATCTCCTCTCAGGGCCTTGATTCTACCCGCAGGTGTTTTTTGGAGAGACTTCATTATTATCTAGCCAATCTCCTACTCAGCTGATGACCCGATGCTCTGTGTTTATTTCTGTTGCATCTGTTCCATGGTTTGGTTTAGTTAAGAAAAGTAACTGTAAAGAGACAAGACCAAAGCCCACTGGTTAAAAAGCTAAGAATAATCATAGTAATGTTTTATTCATATGGGTGTGTTAATTAAGATACAGCTGTAATTACAGTAGCATCATCATCTCATGGCCTGGAAGTGCAAATGTTCTTCCTGACATATGGAATAATAGAAACCCTCTCAGTACAAATGCTGCTAACCAATATACAGACAAACACTTGACTACACACATCTCCTGGCCCCTGGGGTGTCCTTCCAAAAAACATCAGTCACTGCCATTCGCACAAACTGTTGAAGACAAAGCTGCATTTTGCATTTCCAGGCTTAAAAAAGATCACACAGCATCCCAGGATTAAAAGCAAATAAATAAACACGCAGCTAACCTCAAAGTCCTCCCCGACACCAGAACAAATGTTGACAGCAGCAAAAGTTAGAAGTCGGGGTGGGTTCTTTGTATCCCTATTTGTCAGAGGCTGTGATGCTGCTCAGGACACCAGGCAGTGCACACGGATCTTCCACCACGGACGGGACGTGGTGGGGCCACAACTTGCAGCACATGGTGCTCTGCTGAGCAATATTGTTGTCATTCATGTGGCCAAGGGAAACCTGGTGTGATCTCTCCTCCCTCCGGTATGGCCTTGAGGATCACAGCCAGTGAGAGCTGCTCGAGATCGTTCTTCCCAGCAATTGCTTTTGATGGCTAATAAGGAACTGGGAGCAGAAAATGCTCTAGTATTTACCCCGATCTTGACATTAGGCTGTGAATTAAATTATAACTTACATTAACTTGCAGTACTTCTGTGAATGCACTTCCTCTGTCTTGAAAATCTAGCTTAGAGGCTGAAGTCTAGAAAATTCAGTAGTATGAAGTCCAAAATACCAGGAAAATTTCCTTCTGTGATAAGAGCTACAAAAAATACTTATAAACCTAGATTTTGGGCAAGCTTAGTTTGTCGTCTGCTATTTTCACCAAAGTTTTTCATGTTTCTACACCCCCATAATTTTTGTGTCAGAAATGCATGTAGATCATCAGTTTTGAATGTAGAGATCATCTTTTTATTCCATGTCCATTATCAAGATTTCAGTAATTTCAGTTAAAAATATTCAGTGTATTTCAGAGTGGAAAATCCCCAATTTTGACTTTGTGCATCACAAAGTTAGGAGACCAGCAGAGCTGAGGTTTATACTGAAGCATCTTTCAAATTCAAAATTTTTCACAACTGCAGGGTTTGTTAAGGCCTATCTGTAATAAAAGCAACTATAACTCATGTGATCTGTTAAAACATATTTTCCTTCTTTTAAACATGTCAACATATCTAAATCACATTCTGTTCCAAAATGGAAAAAAAAAGATTAAATATTGAAGAATAAAGTCTCCAAATGAAAATCAGAGCACAAAAATGAATAAAAAAGAATACTTGCAATAAAAGGATATTTTAAAATTTCCGATATAAAAAGCAGTTTTGTGACAAATGGGACTCCCTTAGATTTTTTATTTTAATATCACAATTGGGAAATTAAAAATGTTAGTTGAAATAAATAGAGTTTCCTAAAGAAAAACAAGTATATTCACAACTCGCTGTCATTTTTCCTCAGAAAGTATCGGACGGCATTGCCATGTGGCCCACCAGGAATATCCTGATGAAAGGTTTTTCAGGCGGTCTGACCGAGTGTACCACGAAAGGCTCCTTTGTGCATCGGCGGCTTCATTAGTATTTGCCAGTCACCTGCTGTGACTGGGGACTTTGTTCTCTGGGTGGACAGGAAAACCACGGCCATTCAACTGTCATGGCAAATTTCTTCACTAATGGTTGGTGTGTTTAATTGTCTTAATTTCGCTGTACTAGAGGGCCAATACTTTACGCAACCCGGTTAATACACCCAATTAGCATAACATATGTCAATCATTAGGTGTGTCAAGTGTTAACTACCGCTCTCACCACAACACATACAGAGGTGCTTATCGGTGCCCATAAAAAGTGTAGCTGTTTCCAAACCTGGAGCTCCCAAGCTGAAGGGCCCATCTGCAGCACTGCTCGTTCCACATGCTTGGTATCAAGGGGAGGGGAGCTGCTCCAGCCTTTAACTCTTGTGGAAATAAGAACAACAAAGTGCACTTAAAATGGGTGAAAAAATGATACTACAGGCTGATGGCCTGGGGGAACCCCCTATGCGAAGGTCAAAGTTGTGAATGTTTTATTCATCCTCGTGCTTCCCAACTCACAACAACTGGGTGCATGTCTTGTTGTGGGCCTGGGGTAAGTGCTCATGTCGTCAGTGAGCTGGTGATTCCTTGCAGGTGTCTGCACCATGACAAACCACTGCCTACATGTAACCCTCCTCCTGCTTTTCTACTGATGCCTCCACAGCTGGAAATCCTACCACCTCCTCATTAGTGCTGAGCTTGTTGCCAAGCTCAGAGGAAATTATACTTGTCTTCGTGTCCTCTTCAAGGAGATAGAGTTCAAACCTGCTGATGACTTCTCTGAGTATTTGTTTAGGTGGGGAATATAGTAATTTCTACCATACTGCTGAGATGTGCTGTGAGTTCAGCTTCTCCTTCCATTCAGAGCTGCCTCTGGGGCCCCTGCAGTGTTGGAGGCATCAGCAGCCCCTTCCCCTGCTGCCGTGACTGATGGTCGAGTCTCCCTGGAACAGCTCCCTCCATTTTGGGGTGTTTGCTGGTGACTTCAGTCATGATTTCTGTTAAAGGGCCCCAACATCTCCAACGGACCCATCTCCTCTGGTCATTCCTGAAGTCCTGCTGCGTTCTTTGCCAGTGATACATATGGCTACATACACAAGCAGTTTTCAGCCACTTCCATAGGTGCTCTGTGAGACTCGCTGTTCATATCTAAGGCTGGTATTTAAGTAATTGCGTCCATACGAGTAGACTAAGCCGGGCTTGTGCGCTGTCCCCTGATGATATGCGCCGTTAATTTGCTGGCTCCCTTCCTGGTACGCCGTCGGCCCGCGACTCGCCTAGACAACACCCGGGTCTGGTCGGGGGAGAGCACAGGCCAGGGACTGTGTCCGGCCGACACGCTGGACAAAAGCCACACTGTTGGGGAAGGAAACTAGTTTAGTTGCGCAGGCACGAGCTGTGCTGCGTTATTTGCCTGAAGGCCAGGCAACTGGCCCTTGTTCATTTTATTTTCTGGCGTAGAAAATGCCGGAAATCGGGAGCTGATACATGGAAAACGCCACCCCAGTGGCGCACAGAGAAACAGAAAGTGAGGGCTGTTTTGGAGTAGTTGATTTTGAAGACAAATGAGAGAAGGGCCAAAGCATGGGAAAACAGCTCTGCCAGTGACGAGAAACTAGTGGCTCCGACCTCTGGCCTAAACTATCCTAGACTTACCCTTTTGCAGTTCTGTTGGCAGTCAGGATGAATCTGTTCCAGTATTTTGAAGGAAAAAACACACATGAAGCATTGGACCTAATGGTAACTGCTAAAAGTGTTTTTTATTGTGCTAAAAACTCATAAACAGGCCCATCTCCCCTGTTATCACAGGGAAATAGCACTGTCAGGATAGCTTGAGGCTGTAGTACAGCTTGGCAGAGATACCTAAATGCAGAGGACACCAAATGTCGAGGAAGAGCAGTAACTTCCATTCACCAGTTGTTGGGAGAAGCACATCTGGGAGGTGAAGCATAATGCAGCAGGGAGGAGGTAACCCACGGCTGCAATGGTTCCGGAGGATCCCCTGAATCCCTGGCAGCATGTGGCGATACCACCACAGGTGCTTAAATCAGGTCTTATTGAGGTCAGCCTCACTTACTCATCCCCAGAAATAATCAGTATGGTAGTTAGCTTGATACTTAGTAAATACTGATCTTTTTTTCCTATGCTCTTTGCACTTGCAGAGCCTACAATGTGTATATATATGATATATATATATTTATGTATGTGTATGCGTCTGTGTGAGAGTGCATATAGAGGGAGCTTAGTTTGTCATTTCTTTCTTGAAAGCATCTCTTAACTCATCAAACTCAATGTCTGTAGTATCTTTAGCATGTGGGAGACCACCCCACACACCGGGGCTCCCGGGGTCCAGCTCTGCTTAGGCATCGCATTGCCGTAGCTCATATAACAAACAAAGCCCCCATTTCTCCTTCACACCAATACAGCCAGTGTCAAATTCCTCCTGGCTATTCCCAGGCTCTTTCTCGAGATCTAATATATTAACAAAAATATTTCTTGCTGCTTTCTTTTTCTCACTGTTACTTTCTCTACTGATTTTAATTAAACACTCCCTGGTTGTGAGAATGGGGCAGGGAGAGTTTCTTTTCCTTTCCTCAAAAGAGCCCACCAAGAAGGTTTTCTTAATCTCTCACCAGAATAAAATGAGCTTTCACTATGCCAACGAGTAAGCTTCAAAGTTTTAATTAATTTCTCTGCTTACATAAGCATAACAATATTAGTCATGTTGGCCTATAAATTGTACTGACCAGGCTGGATTTTTAATTAAATTAACGTCATTACATTCAGAGATATGATATATATTCCACCACATGGTGTACCTAGACAATACTTACCCTCTTCTTGATCCCCCCCAGTTCTTTGTGGACTGCATAGGTGGGTTGAAAGCTCAGGGCAGCAGATGAACTTACCAACAAATCACTTATAAATTGGCAGCTGTGACTTGGAGGAGATATTCCTTCAGCCAAGCAGGACCCATTCACATATATGACAAACCAAACAAACCAAGAAACCATAGGGCTTTGGGGGCAGGGGAGGAATGAATATACCCATGTACAAAAGATACTCCTCATTGTCTGTAATTTGTAAAATACTGTACAAACACAACTTTGATATTGCAGCAGTTTACTGGTGCCTAATAAAACATTCATTTGTGTGTTGACCTTTGTAACAATTCATAGACTCATTTAATCATGGAAATGGAGAGCTCACAGGACCTCGAGAGATCAATTATGTCCCTTAGTGTTCTCTGGAGCTATAAAATAAATAATAACAACAAGAAGAGTGAAATCAAAATGCATAAAGAGAGTGGGTATGGTCTAGTACTTGGTCTCCAGCTGTGTCAGATGTTATCGCAGATAAATTGTCCTTGGAAAATACGTCCTTTTATTTGCAACATGCTTTAGCTGAACCATAACTCATACCAAATGAATTAAGGGTTGACTAACAATTCTGATGTTCTTCTTACTGAGGCTGGAGAGTGTGTATTTAATGACTAAAATGTGTTTATTTTAAAAATTACATAGCAGACCAATAAGAGTCGTCTGTAAACTTCAACAACCAGTCTGTTTTGCTGCCTGCAGTTCAAAAAAATTGCCTTTACAAACAGATGCCAACCTTTGGTCTCCGCAGCCACATCCCACAGAACAAATTGTTTCGTATTATGTACGCGCAGCAACCCCACATTGTAGAGTCATTTTAATCACTAACTGCTAAGTTATGCTCATTCAGCGATGCTATGACTTAATACAATTCTTCCACTGGGTTTGCCCAGAAAGAACAAATCCCAAGTGTCAATAGTAAGGTTTTGAGAGCACAGCTTTTTGTATTTGTTAAGCGCATGGCATGCCCGTGCAAAGGTGGGACAAAGGCTTTCCAGGGTGTGGAATGCAGTCCTGGCCCCTTCATGATCTCCAGGACCACAGTGCTGCTCCCTCTGTGCCTCATGTCTGAGTGTGGGGGGAATTGAGGAGGGTCCCTGGATCAGGGGAGTCCTTGGGCCTTAAAGAAAATGGCCAAAGACACACGCAGGGATCAGGAGAGAAGGACACAAATGGTGGACCAAGCTGATGACACCACTATTCCTTGAATGACTAAGTTACAGATATGAATAAACTACTATACTGTATTTTTTAATATTTACCTAAAAATTATAATGATGACTGTTAATTACTCATTCTCCTCATGTTGAATGTCAGGTGCATCCCATCTGTCCAGAACCAGTGTGGCATGACCCCTCCATCTCCATGCCCCGCTTCGGGGGCTGTCAGTGGGAAATTCAGGAAAAATTTGCTGGTCAGGCCAACAAAGTGATTTCCTTGCAGCCTGATAGGGAGTTAGGCAGGACTCAGAGACATATTCTGGAAACTGTTCCATGGGTGGGTACAAGGCTAGAGGATGCACAGAGTCTTGCTTCAGCTCAGTGCACCTTTATGTACCAGACAGGTTCTTCCTAACCCATGCAATGTCTCACTTTGGGGCTACACTAGTGTTTGCTGTAAATAAAACAGTAAATATTGAGGCAGCAAGAGAAAGGCTGGCGCCTGGTGTGGTGGTTAAATCATCCACCCAAAGGTGGGAGAGAATCATCTGGGACTGTCTCCTTTTCTCTGATGAATATTTAAGGAGATTAAAAACAGGAGGAGTATTTTCAGCTATAGAAACCATGAGCAGCCACTCAGTGAAATAATCAATAGTTGATTCTGTCCCAAGCGGGCAAGATACAGCAGATTTTCCAGGAACAAGGCAGGCAGGGAAGGGTTCTGAATCAGTGGTATGAACCCAGGATGAGCTTTAGAACAAATAAATGGGGCGAGATGACCAAGATGAGAAGAGAGGGATAAAGATAGTGTTCCTCGGACTGGAGTTCTTTATTTGCATTAAACATGACTGAAAGCCACTTTTTTATTATTATTATTCTTTAGCCTTTCATCTGTCCTTCCTTTCCAAAACAAAACTTTCCAAAAAGGCCCCAAAATACTTTTCCCTCTTAATTTTCTGTTCAAATGGCAAACTGCAAAAATCGTGACTGAAGGGATGAGAGCACAGCATTGCTCAACAGAGAGCTGAATTTAGGATGCTGTTTTAGCTAATTTTTGCCATCAAATCACCATACTGTGAAGGCCAAATGCCTCAGTATGAAAACTGTAAGCTGTAATATATCTGGAATTTTGCACAGAAACCTTTGCAGGAGTTAAACAGCAAAATCATGAGGGAAAGGTAGGTTTGATGAAAGATCCCAGAGGTAACTTTAAAGAAAAATGAAATTAGGATAGAGCAAGATCAGGTCTGGAATGGGTTGAAATAACTATTAATCTGACCTGTCCACTAAGGATATTTAATGTTGGTGGGGTTCCCAGAAGGAGCTAACGTATCACCTATTATGAGCACAGTGGAGGTCATAAAGTCCTTTATAGGGGGAAAAATGCTACTTTATCTGCAAGCAGAAGCTCAAAATGTCCTTGATGCAGCAGAATAGATGCATAAAAAACAGAGGGATATTAAATCCTTTTCCAAAGAAGTAGCTTCCATGAGTAGCTCAGGATTTTAGTCCCCTTGTGTTAAAAATGAAAAATCCAAGATAAAAAGAGAAAAGGGAGGAAAAAAAAAAAGGCACAGAGCTCAAGCAGTCAAATTTGTAGGAGAACCAGAGCAGAGCCCAAGGTATGAATAAAATGAATGCCACTCTGAGTCACAGCAATGTTGTGTTACCTTAAATTCCTTCAAGAGGCAGTTGCAAAATGTGTGGTTCAGAGAGACAGGGCTGACACGCAGTCTGCAAAATGCATTAAGAAAATAATGGATTTCACCATGCATTTTGTTGAAAGGGGGAAGATGTCCTCTGAGGCCATGAATCCTACTGCTCTGGTATTGAAGAAATTAAGACAGTGGATGCTGGAATTAGGTCCTGGTATCATAACCTTCCCAAAAAACACAATAGTAACAGCCAATTTTTGTTTTCATTTTGAGTTGCAAATCCATTTGAATGGTAGAGGCAGATCTTTAACTGGAGTGAAATAATGCCTAGTTCCAGGAGAAGCAGTTAAACTACTCCAGCTTAACTTCACTGACACTCTAGACCAAGGTGCCTTCAAACATCTAGAAACAGTTAAACTCTCCCTAAGTGCTATTCATATTTGCAAAGTAGAGCTCAGCTTCTGCACCTGTATTTGGACTTTGGTCAAAACAATACAGTTCAGAAATGTCTATAGCAAAGATTTTGCTTCATTTCAACAGTGGAAGTGGAGATGATGGCTGGCTGAATAGTAAAGGCAGGAGGTATTCTTGGGGAACACATTTTGTTTTCTTCCAAAAACTAGAATATTAATTTTCAGACAATCTTCACAAATGTTATCATTTTTAGTATTTAAAAAATGTTTTGCGGCAAATATTTTAGAGAAAATATAGTATTTGTCATAATAACATTCATTTAATTTTAAGTTCATTTTCCCAAAGAACAAAAAAAAAAAGTAAAATATTGACCTCAGCAGAGCAGTCTTGATAAAACAATCAGGCAGGATTTGCTGTCTGCAGGAGTGTTTACACAGCAGCACAAAAAGAAACCGTATAAAACTATAGATAATTTATCTGAAAGGAAGGGAATAAGGGAAGAGCAATGCATTTGTCTTCCATGCAGAATGACAAATAGGTGACAAATAGTTAATCTGGAGAACATATCTAAAATGAAAAATCTGTTAACTCTGCAGCTATTTTCTGCTCATGCAGATCAGGTAGTATTTAGTCTACCTGAGTCAGACATGGGGAAGACTAGTGATACAGCAGATAAATAAATCATCAGGGCCCTCACTATGCTTCGGGCAGGATCAGTTTAGTTCAGGACAAGTTGTTCTGATATTCAAATTCTTTCTACACACAAATGGCAAGCAGGAATCGAACTGGGCTACTCAGCATCGATCGGGGCCTCCTGCGGTTATATATACAACTTAATCCTTTATACAAGCAGAAGGTAAGGAAAGCTGTAGTGCTCTTATGTTCCTGAACAAAAAACAAGGTTCAAAGAAATACGCTTGTGACTTGTGGTATGTATGGCTGGCTAATTATTACTTGTATCTTTTAGGTGTAGACATTGCTAACACCTAGAGAATTTGAGTTTTTTAAACAGAGCACTGTGGGCAAAAAAAAAGAAAAAGAGTAGATTTGTATAGAAAGGTTCAGTAATAAGATCTCAGATAGATGAGATTAGGTGCTGACATGGAAAATTACTTCAGTGAGTGGTTTTAGATAAGTGGTGAGGGAAATGAAAAATTCAGAGTGGATGCCAAGAGCCAGAGGTAATACATCCCCATGAACTGGTGTAAGAGAGACCAGGAAAGAAAGAAATAGACTTCCAAGCACTTAATTTCTGATGGTGCTTCATTTGTACAGCATCTGCTACTATCACAGCCCCATAAGGGACTTGGGCTTCTTAAAACTAGTATGATATGAATAAATGAAAATCACTAAGGAGAAGACTTTTGCCACCTCTGAGCTGTGTTTTGCAGACTGACAATTATGAATTAGATGTCCACACCTCATCAGTGCCATCACAACTGCCAAATGATAGGAAGCATCTGTGGTACAAATGAGAAACAGGTCCTGAATTCCAGAAAATATAGCCATGGGCCTCAGTAGTTGGTAACATGGAATTATGTAAATCTAGCTAATTAGAAGGATATGCCATTACATGCCTATTTTCTGACCCTAGAGGATGGCACAGTTGAAAAACTGGGAGACAGACTTTATTGGAATTACTGGGGAAAAATGCCTGAGAATTGAGACTCAGATATTTTAAAATGATAAAATAACACTCCAGAAAAATTGTTCTCTGCATCCTGAGGAATTTTCACCTGCTTTCCATGTAAGGAACTTTGTGTTCCTCATCCATGAAATAGTCATTGTGTTTTTATTAACTTTTTTTTAATAAAAATCATCATGCTAGCATTTCGCTTTCTTTTAAATACTTTCAAAGAGCAGTAGAGCATTTCCTAGGCACTGCCTTCTTCCCTTTTTGGAACCATCCCTGCCAACATCTACTTATTAGGTAACAGTGAGATCCAGTCACCTCTGGTCACTCTCAAATCCATGCCGGATCCTCAGCTCTGTGGCTGAAGTTCCTGACAATTTAGTTTAGCTGGAATTCTGACCCACTGACCATCCATCAATCTAGATAGATACGAAGCTCAGCACCACCAGGAGGTTTTGCATGAAGAATTGTTTGCAATGGAAAAGGAGGGTTCTCCTTCATACAAAGTCTCCATCATCAACAGAAAGTAGCCAGGGATTATCAGTCAAGCTAAAAAACTCATAAATCATACTCCTTGCTCTGCAGATACTCTTCTGAGGAGGCATTCTTCATAAGTAGAAGAGTCTCTTCCTAAGGAGATGGCTTCCATGTCTGCCCTGCAAAGAACTGTTAGTAAGATCTCATATGTGAGAAATTGAGCCAAATACAATAAATACAGTAGGTTAGGGTTGTGGGTAGCCTTTAAGATCAAATGCTAACAGTCTCATTCCATTGCAAGCACTATAATGACAGAGCAGCATTAGGAGATGCTTAGCACGAGAAGTGGCTTTGAAGGAGACGTCTGCAAGAGCTTAGCTGGGGCTGCCTGGGAAGCCGGCTCCGGAGGAAGCCTTTGAGGTGGAGAGCCACTGCGGAGCCTGGGCCGCGGAGCCGCAGAGCCCGACGCCAGCACAGCCGACTCCATCCTGGCTGCAGAAAGCTTTCCAAAGCTTGGAGCTTTTCTTATTTTCCTCCCCTTTCAGTTTAAATAAAAATGTAGTATCTGCGTTTACCATCTCAATGCAATGACAGCCCAGTGTTTGCGTTGCTTCATGCTCCGCTACCTTGTCCCGCTAGGAGAGGCAGGATATTAGGGTGAACAACTTCCCAGCTCATTCTCAGCTCTCCAGAGGAAGTTGTGCTTGGAAATTGCACTCTAATCCTGCCTTCCGCTGCTGCAAGGCACTGATGGGCACTGATGTGAACTTTGGACACACTGATGGAAAAGTCATGCCTATGTCTCGATGACAGCTGGACAGTAGGTGTCAAAGATCCTTCTACACATCTGCATAAGCACATCTGCCTGCCTTTACAAACCGATGCACGGCAGCTTTGGATGGCAGGTTAAGGGAGGTTGGCCCACTTCTGTGTTCTATCCTGTGATCTGAGCACCGCATGGTTATGTAGCTTGGAGTTCCACAGCAAAGGCAGGGCGAGCTTGAATCGCCTTGCAAAAGATCCTGTAGATATCTCCAAAAAGGGCTGTAGAAGCATTTAATCACTTTTGTCGAACTGTGAGCTGCCAGTAACAGCACATCTCCAGAGGCTGACACAGAGCTTGCACCTCGCACCTGTACAACTGCAGCTTCTACTTCTCCCCCAACGAAGTGGCTGCGTGTACAACTGTAGGGGCAGATGTGCACTTGATTATCCATTTGGCATGAGCCAACATATGCTGTTTCTGCACAGGTGCGTGCATTTGCAGTCACTTACTGCTGAAAATGTTCTCTGATGTGTTCCCCCATAGGGAAAATGCAAAATAATTATCAGAACAAGAAAAAAGGATTGATGAAGTCTATTTTATTAATGCTTTAGAGGGTTCCAGGAGATTTTTCTTCAATCAGTTTCACATGTGTTATTTAGCCTACCCCAAAGACCTACTGGGCAAATTGCCTTTAACACCAGGAAAATAAAAGCTGTCATGTTTCAGAACAGAAGCCAACCACCAGCTGTGGTTATAAATGACTTTTTTTTTCTCAAGTTTTTCTGCTACACTTAAGCAGTAAAGGTATTTTGATACCTTTTTTCCTTTTTTTGAGTCAAGTTTTGATGAAAATAAAGGTATTGCAATTGTATATGGTTACATATACCATGTACCCAACTATTCAGCTTCTAGTCTTGCATACAGAGCCAGGCCTGAATCAGAATAAAAGATCTGAACAGTCACCTGTCCTTTAATTTGCACATGTAATCTATAGGATGTGCTGCAGCATAGAAAATTTGGGCTTTTTAAAAAGCAAGTTGAATCCAGAAACTCCATAACAGAATATCATTAAACCAGTCTAAAGAATGGGTCTTTCCAGCATCCTAGGTGCAAATTAGTTCTTTTTCTAATGTTTAAGAGAGGTCTGAATCCATGTTTACAGCCTATCTTTATGCGGCTGTATTTATGTAGCTACTATTAAAGGCAGCAAATCTCAAATACAGATTTTTGGCAAGTTCAGCTTGTCTTTAACCAATGCGTGGATGAACAACCATTGTTTTCATTTTTCTAGGGGATTAACAGTGTCATCTGGGGACAAGCTGTAGAGTTGCATGGCTGTAGGAATGTCAGCTCCAGCTGAACAGAAAATTAGTGTGCCAGTAAAGATACAAGAGCCTAAGGCATGGTCCTGCCTGAAGTTTCATGAAAATGGTCTGGATCTGCATTGCACCTGGTCTGGCTCAGACCCCACAGTCCTAGCCTAACACTGTGGTATTATACTCCCTGTTGAAATTATCTTCTAATTTCCCACAAATTCAAAATGTGAATTCTGTAGGGCTTTTCTCCATTCTTGATGAAGTCTTTGTGCTACACCATGCAGTCAGCAGTGGGCTTGATTCCTTCTGAAAGACCAGTAAAAAGAAAAAAAAATGAGATAATATGTCCTAATTGCTAAATCCCAGGAGATTTACTGATCATACTAGGCTCCTCTTGAAATGCAATCCACTGAGGAAGGGATAGTGCCTGCCGCTGCTTAGAGAAAATCTTTGGAAAACTTATGAGAGTTGCCTACTAATGACTCACTTCCTTTCATCAAGGGACGTTATTGTAATTCAATTTTTAGAGAAAATTCCAACGAGAATCTGCGCTTTTATTCTAATTTACAATAAAAATGCATAAAATGTACCCTTGTATACTTCATATAGATTTCCGCCCAACAAGAGGTCTGATCAATTAAAAACTCTATACAATTAAACAAATGAATATGATGACCAATAAGCATAGCTGCAAAATCCCACCCTACTTCCTCCAAAGCCATAAATTTTCAGTTTCCTGAGTTTGCCTGCTACAAATCTCCTCCCCAACTCCCAGGCTCAGGTAGGACTTAAAAGAGTCAAAAGAAACATCATCCTTGGAGGAAGGCACTAAGACCTCTTTGAGGAGCCTTCAGCCCCTCAGAAGTTCCTCCCAAATTTTCTGCTGTTATCTCGAGGCAACCAAATTCATTTCAGCCACAGTCTCACTTCACCTAAACCTTTGCCTGTTCTGGGGGAATTAGTGCCAGAAGGTTAAGAACTTTTATTCACTATCCTAATGTATTAATAAGCAAAATTATGATAGCAATGAAGAAATTTTCACACAGGGGTGAGATAAAAAATGAAAAGTCTTTTCATTAGTCCTTGATCTTACTAGTGATAAAGAAAAAGAGCAGCAATATTTGAGTATTTCAAAGGACAATTTAAAATGCCCATCAACGAGCTTATTTTTAATTAATATCTTTATTGCTTATCAAATTGTAGTTGGGTTATTGCTCGGCTGTCATTGTGACTGCGGTGCCAAGAAGCACAATCTCCATTGTGCCAGGTGCTGTACAAAGACAGTCTCTGCTCAAATAACTTACAGTTAATACAGCAAACAGTAGTGAATTATGTTGGAAAGCAAGAAGTAATGTGCTAACTAGTAATAGCTTAGGCAAAATACTTCCATTTTGAGGGTTTTCTGGATAAAAGGAGCCATGCCAAGAAAGGGGGAGTTTTGAATGTTTCACTGCAGAGGAGATTCTCAGGAAACATGAACAGAAAGAGAAGGGGAGAAAAAGAGAACCTATAACACCTCCTCAGCACTGGGGAATATGCTGCAAAGGACAACGTGCTCCTGACACATGGAGTCAGGAGCTCCTGCTGCAACACACAGAAGAGCTCCCACAGCTGAGACACCTGGTCTTAGGGTTGGGACTACCGACCATCCTGGGATGCTCCTGTGAACCCTCCAGTGCCAGAAATGCCATTTGGGATACTACATAGGTCTTATCGGTAGGGCTTGAACTTGGACCAGAGCCGCCATTTGGCCTAAATTCAAGGCAAATCCAAAGACTTAGGCTGATTTACCTTAGTCACAGTGGTGTCTTGTCAAGTCCAGTTACAGAGCCAAAGAGTTTCAAATTTTAAGCGGACAGAGAGGAGAAATAATATGAATTGCTGGACAAGGCCAAGATTTGTTGATGTGCTCCAGTTCAGCAGGGTTTAGAAATGACATTGCTCATTTTCCAAACTCAGGCAGGTATCACAAGCCATTCCTAGCACTGTCGTGTCAGAGGAAACAGAGGATGTTCAGGAACACCTCAAAGTTTTCATGCACAGGGAACTGCTGAAAATAAACGTTAAAACATGAAACATCTGGATCTAATCCATAAGCAAACTTTCCCTTGAATTTAAACTTGGATTCAAAGAACAGAGGGTAGAGAGGGAGGCTATACACCCTCCTGTAATGTGACAAGTGAGAGTTATTCCTGTTAATGTGATGCTGTGCTTTTAATGAGATAGTCCCTTTGTTTGGCTCTGAAGTGTCAAATATGATTAATACAACATTGTTTACTCACTTGTAATCTTGGGATTTTTTTTTTTTTTTTACATTCTTCAACACCCACACCTTGTTCTGAAGAAGTAGGGTATTCCCTCTGCTCCTGGCCTGGGTTATCTCTATTTTCTGTGCTTGTATCTTATCTCACTGTCTATCTGCTTTCCTCTGCTGAATGCTCAGCCTTACTTTCCTATCAAAGAGGAAGTTTTTAAAAACTTTTGTAATGTTGCCACACATTTGATTACCTCAGGAAAGGTAAAGACACATAGGTGTCTAGTTATCTGACTGTCTCTAGATTCAAACATTTGCTTATTGGGTTGAGGGCTGTAATTTCAGCATACACACACACACACACACACTCACACACACTGTAGATTCAGCAAACGCAAGGCAATATTATCATGTAGTAGATCACAGCTGTGCCTACCCCTACCTACCTCTGGCATGGCTCAGAGCTTTCCCCTTTGTGCAATGTTGCTCCCTTTTTCCTGCTCTACGTTTTTCTCAGATTAGAGTCTTTCTCCTTCCCAGAGGAAGTCAAATATTGTTTTCTTTCCTCATGCTTTTTTAGAAAGAAATAAGTGAATTCATGCCTTTCATCCTTCACCTTGCTTTGAAGATGCCTCCAAACATGTAACTATAGTGGGCATTTTGTTTTCTCCTCTCTATAATATCCCCAGACACCAAAGTAGGATGTCAATGTCATGACCTGTCTGGAGACTATAGCAGCCAGGTTTCACTGCAGGACTTCCTGTCTCATCATCTTTTTATTGGATTTCTAGGAGACGTGGAAGACATGCCTGAGCGTGGGGCTGTCAGGAGGCTGTTCCCATACTCAGGACTCTTGGGTGCCTTGTGTTGAGACCTTTGCTCTGCAGCTACTTTTCCTAGGAACCCTGGTTCTGTCTCTACTTGTGCTCTCTGCTCAATTTTCTTCTTTTCTTCTGAAAAGCTGTCCCCAGCTTCATGGGGACACTCATGGGGAAACTTCCGAAGCTGAAGTTCTCATTGCTCTTAGAGGGCTTCAGAAACCCAAAGCCATACACAATAAGAATTATCTGATGAATTGTACGACTTGTGGCTCACAGCAGAGACCCATGCCATCAAAGACACACAGCCCTTCCTTCGTGGTTTATCAGACACAAACAACAGTGCATGGCACACACAGTCACAGCCCAAGGCTTTCTCCACCAGTGTCCCAAGTCACAACTTGGTCCTTTTTGCTCACCAAAGACCCCAAGGTCTACGGGCCCTGCTGTGCAGCCCGCAGAGACATCTAGTGACTGAATAACATACTGCTGGCAAGCACAGAATTACAGTGGGATGTTCGCGTGAGCAAAACGCTTTCCACTTTCCATAGATATTTACTAAATCTTACTATTTTGAAAATAAATAAGAATTGAAGCTTCTCTTCGCTGTGGGCCAACAGGATGCTCTTTCGTTGTTTATCTTGGTTGAGCACAGGAAGTTGTGTTGTAAGGGAGCACTATTCAGCCTGGTGCAGATACAGCTTGTTAGTACATTGTATTTGTCCAAAATGTCTGGATAGGATACAGCATAATCTGTAGAAGTTCAGCCAGATAGATGTGTTGCCTTGGGCTGGTATGAATCATGGAACACTGAACTTGTGGGGGAAGCAAAAAAGATTAAATAATTTACAGTAAAGACTGCCCTGGTCTCTGTAGACATGTGTATATGCAGACCTGCCTCATCTCAAATCACCAGAGAGGACTCATGAACTTTGTGAAGATTATTGTGCTCCTATTCCCCAGGCATGGAGGAGATTGTGTTGTTCCCTGGAGTTCAACAGAACTTAATATTTATGGTTGAATCACAAGATTGGGATGGAAGGATGCTGGTAATTCTGTGGGAATGGACACGAAAGCCCATTCCTCTAGTTTAGATGCTTGAGGTAGGCTCTCCTCATCTAGGAAATGTCAATTATTGGAGTCTAGCTTAATCCGCAGTGGAAGGAGTTTAATATGTCATATTGTCTCACATTAGCCATGGGGTAAGAGAACACACGCTGACTATTACTGCATCTTGGTACTGAAATATAAACAGGATTTAAATGGAATGCAACAGGCCCACAGATCTTCTAGCAACCTGAATACCCCCAGTTGCTGAAAGAAAGGGTTACTTTCCATGCACTATCAGCTTTCTCATATCCACTGTCACTTGGGATGATTAAGATCACTCCAACTTGCTGCAAACATGCAGATCTGTCGCACAACAAGAAGGTTGAGGAATCTGCATTGGATCTACCTGTTCCAGACTTACTGATGACCAGAGCTGGTCAACGTCCGTGTAGTCTAGTGTTCCAAACTTGAGTCAGCTCTGAGGGCTTTAAAGACCTAAAGCTGTGATGGAGACAGAAGGGGGAATAACCTATAGATGTCTGCTTTCTAACACCTAGAAAGAGTATTATAAATTCTGAAGCTCTGAATCTAGTATCTTTTCCCAAATGTTTTTTCATCAACAATTATAACTAGATAGTCTAGATATATCTGAGACCTCGCTAGCAATCAGAAGGACAGAAGCGAGAGAAAATGAAAAATAAAGGAGAATTATTGAACAGATATATGTCTATTTTTATCTTAAGATTTTTAATGGAAGCTTGAGGATGGTTTTCATTTTATCCCAACTAGCTGGGTCTATTGTAGTTATGGAAACTGGAAACCACCCAAGTTTTTACCACAAAAACAATTCAGTAACATTCAAAAAAAAATAAATTATTACTTGTTTTGTGTCTCCATGTGCGTAAATGTCTGGGCACCTATAAGTGTTAATGATCATCAATGTTTGCTTATTTGCTGAAATAAGTGGAACTATGGTCAAACTGGCCAAAACACCTTACCTCACTTCTCTATCCCCACTCCAGTTTTGATATAAACAAGGTCATTATCACTGCCAGCAACACAGAAAAACAAATCAAAACAAAAACGTAGGGAATAGATTAAAAACCACCTCCGTTTCATAATTCCAGGCCACAAGAGGCTAAAATAAGCATAGAAGTAGGCCCCTAAGGACAATTCTGATCTGTTCAAACAACTCAATGGTTTTGTGGTGACTTCCAGCGCAGTCTGGGTATCTGTTTACCAAGGGATAGCTCTTATCCTATTGATCAAGATGGCTAAAAATGGAAATGGAGTAACTCACAAATAAAAACATGTCCTCAGCTGTCAAGTGCCCAAGGCAAGATCATTTGATCACTTGGTGTTTCATGCACCTGAACACCACCGAGGATGCTCAGCAGCTATTTGTGGTGTCGTGGCATTACTTTACCCCAGAAAGGACATTCCCTGGTTAGTGGTTTCTTCTCTTGTGCACATCTGAATAGCATCTTCCCAGCAAGCTCAATAAATCAAAACAATCATTCCTTTAGCTTCCACTATAGGATTTTTCTTCTTAAGACTATAAGGTATAAGAAAAGGCGATGAGACTATTCATACTTTTTAAGCTTTCTGCCCTTATTTAAATGTCCAAATTCAGAAGTCAGTCCCCACTATTAGTTAATGAAAACAGAAGTGCTCAGCAGAAAAGCAATTCAAGATGAAGCCTTAACTCCTAGATATGAATTCCAATCAGCAAAAGTCTCCCTCTCTCAATCAG
This sequence comes from Crypturellus undulatus, assembly GCA_013389825.1. Lineage (NCBI taxonomy): Eukaryota > Metazoa > Chordata > Aves > Tinamiformes > Tinamidae > Crypturellus > Crypturellus undulatus. Next base: position 49,127 of record VWPW01022622.1, read on the forward strand.
TTTTGAAGGAAGCCTAGTCTGATAATTCAGACACCTACTTCTGGGCCAGAAGGAATGACGTGCGTTCCCTAGAGTGTAACCATATTACCAGGCCTCTCGTTAGGAGATGGCCTTCCTCATATATGTTCAGGCTTCACTGTGTATTTTGACCTTATACAAGTCAGACACAATGTGTTTTGTAAGACTCCATCTTCAGTATTAATGCAAATATAGATTCCATAGTCCAAGGTAATGACAGTATTTATTCTTTTCTTCTGCCTGTGAAGGATTTGAAAGTATTTCTGCAATTTCCACCTTGCTGTGGATACCCAGGCTCCCACCTGCTGTCATGTCATGGATCTCCTATATGTTGTGTCCCGTTTTTGTGAGGTTCATCTCAATATCTCAAATGTGATCTCAACTGTCACTGGGCAAACTGAGCCTCAGAGAAATGTGTCTTTTCACTGAAATTAAAGGGACTTCAGCTTGAGATTGTACTTGGTCAGGAGATTGCTGGGGCCAAAATATACGTATTTTCTTCCCTCCAGGACATAAGTAAGCCCCTAACCCAATGTGTCTAGGTTTAAGTCACACTGTGCAGTGTTTGGAAGCAGTTTGCAGAAAACACTGTGCTGGCTGACACTTTTCACAAACACAGAGTCTTCATAAATCTTCCCATAGAGCATGAAGGATAGAGCGCTAAGATAACACCAAGGCTGGTGTTGGTGCCTCACACCCCGCACTGAGGACTGCAGAGAAGAGACAGAGCAGACTGGGTGCTCGCTACTACTTCTATACAGATAGAAAGGATTAGGCACCGTCTGCCTAATGGAATATTTGTGCCAATGGCCCATTTTGCACATAGTCTAGTGAGTTTGGGATTCTCTCCTTGTGCCAACAGATGAATATTGGGGCTATAGATCTTAAAGTTTGGAAAATGTTCTGGATTTTTTTTAAGGGATGGAAACAAGCTATATGCAATAACCGTGGCATGACAGTTACAGCACTGTTCCAAGATAAACATCTCAGCAGAAGAGCCTGCAGTGGATCATTGTGCCATAAACCACAGCCAAATAAAAGAGGAAAACAAATCAGCCAAATTGTTACCTTCCAAATCAGCCTCCCTCTTAGCTTTCTGGTAATTTCTTTCTCATGATTTCATGTCCATGGTTTTCTCTTCTACTCACAACAGTTCAGGAGCACCTTAGAGGAAGATCTGCAGTTTTCTTTGGAAGAGTCAATTGGAACAAGTCTGGCCCTCATCTCTGTGCTCTGCAGCCTCTGCGCTTCCTTTATTTATTTATTTTTAAAGCACAGCATTGATTCTGCAAAGATATATTGTCATTATTATTAGCCTTTCTAAATTCCTTGCACAGAATCCCTCCAGCCCCGTGGCAAGCATGCTCATTAGATTACAGAGAAATGCGTGGTGGCCTCTGGCCACAGTTTTGCTGAGAACTTTCTAAGAACCATATACTACATTCGTAAACAAAGTTCACCGGATGTTCAGCATCCAGCTTGCATGAAACTCTGCCAAGCCTCTGAGCATTAAATGTTGAACTAATAGTGAACTTTCGTAAAGCAGGTCATATAATAAACTTCCCTGAATTACTCTTATAAGCTGCTATAAATTGCTCTACTAGAGGTTCCAAGCAATGTCTTTACTGTCCGTTCACTAAAACTGCAGTAAATCCTGAGTAGTAAAAGCCACGTGTTGTACCTCACAATCTTGCAGCATTGCCACATGGTTTCTAGCCCACCTTCCGTCACACGGTGCAAAAAACTGAGCTGCTGTTTGCAGTTTCGGTTGCCCCTGTAGACAAATAGGAACAAATCTCTGTTTTTTTGAGAGGGATGAGAACATTTTTCTGAAACAGAAACATCTGGAAAGCAAAGAAAGTTGAGAAAATATTTTTTTTTATAAGTGTAAAAACCTTGAGCAGTTGTTCTCCCCCAGTTTCTCTGAAAAGCAAAACCAACAGTGAAAGGTGTTTTTCTAACATCCTTGGCATGTGTAAATTCAACTGCTGTGCTCATATGAAGGCACTTTGTCCCTTTATTTTCCTTCCCCTCGATCTCCCCCAGACTCAAAGGACAGAGCTCATCAGAGAATTAAGGAAATGCAGATGGAAGTCACTTTATTCTCTCCCCCTGAGTTTCTCGACCTTCCTGTCCTAACTAACTCTCTCTGTGAACATCAGGCCTGTGTTTCACAGCCAGTATGTCCCCACACATCTGCCTTGCTCTGGGGTTTTCTCCCCTAAGCAGTTAGCCAGTAATTTCTGCTTCAATGTTCATTCCAAACGAGATCCTTCTGCCAAAGAGCATGTTTCTGTGTGCTACAGGCTGATGGTTTTGGGTACCTTGCATCCTGTTTGTCTCGTCAGGAATGCAATACACAGACATAAAAAGAAAAATCTGCAAAATGAGGGTGTAATGCTCTAGATTGGTGGGTCAGCTACCAGGGAAGTGATATAAGCATACTACAACTACTACTAATACTACTCCCCGATAGCCTCTCTTTTCTTCCAAAACAATTTTGCATAAAACTCCCCTGAAGTAAAGCACAGAATTAAATGACATGATATGTAACTTAGAGACACTGATGTCTTTTCCTGAACCTGTCACTAGTGCCCAGCCCTGCAAGATGCTTACTTCCCTTGGTACCCATTAATGTCAACAGGATTTGAAGGCATTTGGTGCTTTCTTGCAAGAATTAAGACACAGAAAGACTAGACTCCAACATCTGGAATAGACGCCCCAACCTAACTATGTGCTATATCTAGAGATGCTGATTTTAAAAAATTTCCTGGACAAAATAAAAAGAAAATATCAGCATAACCAAACCCAAACCTCTGTTTATCATTTTTCCCTGAAAATTGAAGCCATGCCTTGATTATGTATGTTGGAATCTCCCTATTTTTTTTTCCTGTCTGGTGGGCTGGTGACATTCAGTATCATCTATTATAGGGAGTGTCACTTACTCCATTTCTGTTCTTGAAACATCCTTCAGTCCCCAAGCATGAGGCTAAGACATTGCGCAAAAGCACAGTTGTAATCTATTGAGGAGGAAAGGAGATAACCAGAAGCCAGGCAGGAGAGAGGACAAAATGTGTTCTGTCAGCAGGTCCCTTTGAGGAAGCCCATCCTGTTTTATGTCTTTTCCAGGCAATTAATTTTTTAGGACCATGGATTGAAGAAGTCTGCCAGGTAAAAGGTCATGAGCACCAAAGAAGTCCTCTGCGTGTTGCCTGTAACAGAGCACGATTTCCCCCACAGTGCTGCACCCGTGGGCTTCAAGCTTCTTCCAGAGAAACTATGTCTAGGGAAGGGATTGTGTGAACGCTCTCCTTGTGGCCTCTTGGGACACTGCCAGCAGCTCCTTGTGCAGGAGGCACTGGTCCATGAGGGCTGGACAAGGATTAGCAAACTCCTTCCATGCTGGCCACTCAACAGAAATCACAAGCAAAATGTAAAACTCCTCATTTATCCTGATTATATATGAGGGAACTGGCATTTTTCAGACTGTAGACAAATGAACACTGAGAATGAGTTTCATAGACAAAGTATTCAGATTTAGGCATGTATGTCTGTTCTTGTGCATTTGTGGCAGGAAAGCTACAGGGCTCGTTAGTTGATTTGGAGAAATGCAGGATAGTTCATGTGAAAGTTACAGATGAGGCTGCAAGTGTTATACTGCTAGGTAGACAACAGTTGTACAAAATACCATTGAATACAATAGGCTTCTTAGTTCAGCCACTCTCTGGCAAAGGGATGAGAGTAAGAAAAGTCCTTCCATGAGGAGGACTGGATCCAGCACTCCACCTGCCTACGAATGCACCTCTCAAAGACTGTAGGTCTGACCATCCGCTATGGCAGGAGATCTAGTGTTGTTTGGGAGGTCTCACACCACACTGGGGCTGCCAGGTGGTGAGGAACAGAGACCTGCGTGGTAAGTGTGACAGGCAATGACATCTTCAGGAACAAGATCAAAGACAACCTACCATCTATTTCTGTTCAAGCTTTCACTCGCTCATGTACTCAGGTCTGTTTCAAAACTCACTGAAGTCACTGGGAGTTTCTCCGCTGACTCCAACAGGCTCCAGATCTGGCCAGGACCGAGCTGTAGCGAGAGTGCAACCATATGGAACTATTTCTGAGTCGCAGTAGTAAGAGATATAATGAAAATATGTTGGCTCGTTTGAGTTGGTAAACATACGGTCTTGGCAGGCTCAGCAAGACACCAGATGCTAAGTAGCCTGGAAACTATCCTGCCTTCCCTAGAGATGGCTACTTCGGATGAGGGTGAAGACCCACGAAGAGGGCAGTGTGGGCACATCTGCTGTGCTACTGTCTGTTTTCTACCTGCCCTCTTAATAAACAGAAGTTTCTAGGTCTGGCAGTCTGAAAGCTAAAAATTCCCTATATCCAAACAAACTCATGGGAAAGGACATACTGAGCTAGATAAATTACAGTTATGAAATACAAGTATTTAATTAAATCTTGTCTGGCTGTATTTTGTACCCTCCCAAAGAAAAAAAAAGTCCAACTTCAAAACTAATCTGGAACTGACTGCCTATGTTATAATTTACTAGAAACTCTGTTGTCATCACTTCAGTTCATAGAAAGGAAAAATAAGATCAGCAACAGCTTTCATCAGGTCCTATTTAAAAACAAACTGCTGCACATTAAAAAAAAAAAAAAAAAACAAAAAAATAAAAAAAAAAAAAAAAAAAAAAAAAAAAAAAAAAAAAAAAAAAAAAAAAAAAAAAAAAAAAAAAGAGTAGAGATGGAGCCAAGTCCAAGTTTGTGGTAAGCACGGAGGTCAGCCAGAGCAGCCACAGTGGAGAAAGATGGGTCAGGGTAAGAGAGAGCGAACAGGTTTCCGTGTGTCCTCTTGCTGTCTGGCTGCACAGCCCTGGGGTATCCCTCCTGAGCGCAGGTTTTGCAGCATTAACTCCACTCTTCCCCATGGAGACAAGGCAGTGCCTGACTCCACCAGCAGATGCAGTCAGGGATGTTGGTGGTGAACGAAAATACAGACCAGGAAGAGGTGTGGGACAGCCAAAGGGTAGCGGTGCAGGCATCCAGTGGGATTAGTTGAAGGGTATGGTCAAGGAGAAAAGAGTGTTACAGTTAAACAAAGTAGTTTGCAAAATCTCCCCTTTCCCCATAGTTTTTCCCAAGCATCCAACCAAAAACTCAAGTGAAAGAAGTTTTCTTTGCAGTGCAGCTAAGGCCAATTGCTGGAATTGCTGTTTAAAGGTGAACTCTGCTAACTTCCACAAAGCAGTTCTCCTGCTTCTGTGTCTGCTCCCAGCCAGCTGGTGAAATGTTAAAGGAAGGAAGGCGTCAACACAAGTCATCCCGCTCCCAACCTGACTTGGGTGTGTCAGAAAACACTGCAGCTCTCACCTCTCCTTGTTGAAATGCTACTTATTTCTGAGTCACTAATGGTGAACTGAGTTAATTGAGGCTTTATTTGCTTTCCTAAGTATTGTCCCGGTTTCATGACTATGTGGTCAATATATTGAAAGCACCATTTATTCAAACCGAATGGTTCCTGTACAATGGGACTTTCATAGATCTTTGTCCCTGCACACAGAAATAGCAGTACATATGCCTAGTTTGTTTTGTTGCTTCTTTTTTTCTGCAATGAAAATGGCATCAAGAAGACTCCCATCCCTTCTACAGATTTCATGTGCATAGGGAGTGTATGTTCCCTGTGCTTAGGTATCTTAACACCAGAAACTGGCATTGACTGCTTTTCCAAAAGGCTGTAATATTTGACAAGTCACAATTCGAAAAACAGATATTGAACCTTAGGGCAGTGTAGCCCCTTTCCCGTGAAACACTGCGTGTCAGATGAAATATGGGTTTAGCCATATCCATAATGTCAAGATATTGTTAGATTATGGAAGGTGTCTCCCAACATTCTTATTTTTGTTATGAAAATTGTGATATGGGAGTCATATGAAAAGAGATTCTGCATAAAGCGGGGAGTAAAAAAAAGACACACACACACATCCAAAAAAAGAAAAAAAATGATTTTCTAGATTTTCTATTTAAAAGCAATGAATCTAATAAAAAATGACTACCCCTTTTGAAAGCTCACAACAAGATCAGGACCTCTTGTTTAAGATACCATACAAAATATATCAGAGAACTTCTAGTCTACGAAGGTCTTATCTGAGGAAAATAAATAGACAAGAAATAAATGTCATGTCCATTATCAGATAAATAACTAAGACAAAACGCAATGAGCTGACTTACTTGGTGTCACTCCAGAGAGAGGCACTAAAACTAGGGCTCCTAATGCCAAGGCCAATGCCTTAATCATAAGACAGTCCTCCCACACTAGAAGAAGGAAATTTTTTACTGTTGGAAGCTGTTCTTTCTATCCTAATGCTGTTTAAGAACTGAATATTTTGCTAACCATTAATTTTGGATGAGTTTGCCATCTGAAATCTTATAACACTTACAGTAGTTTTTGGAGATTTCCCTTTTGGATCCTTCGTATGAGTAGATATATCTTATTCTTTCCCTGGCTTCTCTCTGTGTTTGTTTTGGCTACCAATACATTCTACTTACAAGAAGAATAAGGAAAAACCTTTCCAAAAAAATAGCACTTACTGATGAGAGAGCTGAAAACATACCATGCCTTCTCAAAAGCATGAGTGTCAGAGATAATTCTCTTTTCAATTGTTTTGCTAAACCCAGAGGAAGTAAAATATTTGACAAGAAAAAATCCTGTTTACCATACCCCAAATTTGGCACATTTGAAACAGAAGAAGGCTGCACACACTTGTGTAAAAGGCCAATCTCATGGGCAGCACCAAAATTCATTCAACACTTGAAAAAAGATTTTCTTTAGTTGTGGGCCAAGCACAATAGCACCGAGTTCCCCCATCCTACACCCTTTTCTTTCATCTGTCAAACACAAGGCACAGTATTTGCAATCTAGCTATATTTAAGAAGACTCAGTGCTTTGTTTTGCTTTGGTCAGGGCAAAACATTATTATCCAAGAATTATCCAAGGGAGGTAGATCTGTGCAACACCAAAGTCCTCTTTCAGGTAAATTTAACCTGTACCTTTTATAAGCTTCATGATGGATATTTGAGTCATTCATTTTCTTCCTATTTGAATGTAGTGACATTGCTGGAAACGGGACTGGGACCTTACTTAGAAGACCCGTTTCATCTCTTTTCCATTGGATATTTATTTCATAGCAGTCAGAGGCTTGATGGTGTCTGGCAGTATTTCCTCCTGTCTGGTGCAGGTTGCTCTTGGACACCTTGTTGTTATGCAGAAGACAAGAAAAGCCCCTAAAACACCCACACCACAACATTGCCTGCTGCCCTTTTAACTGTTTTGCTAAAAGCACATCCCCGAAGTGCCATTTTTCCTGAGAACAGTCTCAGAACCTTGGGACAAAAAAGCCTCTTGAGATGATGTTGCAATGAAAGAGACCTGAATGTATAGGCTGCAGCAATCCCATGGTGACTCCCATAGCACAGTATCCTCTCACACACTGAGAAATTGATGCTCCTTCATGTCTTCTACCTTCCTGCAGGAGTAAGGCCATAGAAAACCTCCACCCTTCCTTTTTCTTGACAATTTAGTTCTTATAGTAGTACAAAAATATCATTGACTATATCCACAGAGTCCATGGGACAAACAGGATGAGTTGCACTCAGCCTGTGATGAAGAAGGGACAAAACAGACCCCTTTTCAACCAGTGTAAATTTTGGCTCTAGAGTAACCCTTCCTTTCCTGAGATTAGGTATCGTATCGCAGTGGACTGACAAGCCCAGAGTGACATGGGGCAGATTGAACGGGATGAAACTGTGCAGGAGGCACTAGTCATCCTTTTTTATTTAATTTTTTTATCTGAGAGACCAAACGTAATCTCTTATATATCCTAATTTAGCACACCAAAAACTATCAGTGTGCTATTACCACTAGAAACACACTCCTTCAATAGACCTATTAATTAATTTCAGGATCTTTAAATCAGCTCCATATGAATTGTATATAGAGTCTGATCCTCAAATGCCCATGTGTATTAATTAAGTTCTTATTTTAATAAAAAGAATCCTTATTTAAGCTATGGGAAATTGCAGTATGTGCATGAATGTGATCTTTGCATCCATGAGGCTTTTTCAAGCGCATTTACCTTGCACGCACACTCATCCAAAATTAAGTTAATGGTCCCACTCCTTCCATTAGGACTCTGCAGATGGCAGAGCCTGGTCATAAACAATTTCTTTGAGAAAGTACCAGGGGAACATAAAAAATTGATCTTTTGAAAAGGAAGAAGGATAAAAACATAATTAGGGTAAATTATGTTATTTTATGTTGTGGAAGGAGAGTAAAAAATCATTCCGTTACAGGTTCTTTGCAGGTTTCTTTCTGCAGTCAGTAGATTTTCCTACATTTACTTTCAGGGTACCGTGGCTCCACAGAGGGTTATTCCACAAAAAAATAATAATAAAAAAAAAAAGGAGATTCAAGAAATAGACTAAATATTACAATGCATAGAAAATTCCTATATAGCAGATGGCACAGACCCTAAAACAGTAGTGAGATGGCAGCACCTCTGGTCAGCATATCACTTGTCTTTAAATTTCTCTAGCTTTCAAAAAGGACAGGTCAAATTTTACAATTCATTGTGGCACATATTAAGTTCAGAAAAAATACTTTTCAAAAAGCTCAACACAGAGAGAACATTTAAATTATTTAGTGCTAGTCACTAGTCTTTGAGATCCCTGAAGCACTGTGTAAAATGCGATTCATGCAGCAAGAACCAGAAAAATAAATAGATGGGATTGGGTCTGGGGCAGCCTCATGCTTACAAAATTTGTTCAACTTTTTTGACTCTTTCATTTTGGAAACAGGTACTTCATGAGCAGCAAAAAGGCAGGTCCAGTTTGGAGGGAGGTGAGTAGTTCGCAAAATTGCAGGCTTCACTTTTTTTTTTTTTTAAGTATGTTTTATTCCTGAATTTATGAATCAAAGTCCTGGAATTTGCAATGTGGTGGTTAACCTCTAGCACTCAGCTTTATGATTGTGAATTCTATGCTGGACTATGAATCCATCATGTTTTATTGAGAAGGAGACATTCTTGCATTTTAAAATGTGCAACAACGATCTTTGACTTTGTCCTTTTGATTTGGGTCAACTAGCAAAATTGGAGGAATGTTTATGATTAAGGGAATGTATAAATCACAGGGAAAGAAGACAAATTCATTAGTTATTGATTATGGCAACTCTGAAGTTCTGATGTTCTGAAATTCCTCTTCTTTTTTTCTTTCTTTTTTTGTTCTTTGACTTTTCAAATATAATCTATGAGGATGTTTAAATAAAAATTCTCCCTAACAGATTCACTAAGTATCTTTGAGATAAGCTTCACTTCTCATTTAGCCACATTAACTTCTGCTAACATTCACCTTTAGGAAAAAGACAGGGCTTATCTATCTTGTTTGTTTCTGCACTTATGAAGCCCATAATTGAGGCTTTCTACAGAAAGTAAACAGAAACAGTGAACTGCACAGTGATCATATAAATTCTCCTTCGCCATGTAAAACTTAACAATTCCTGTACTGTGCAGCCTTTCATTTTTCCATTAAGTTTTGTTTGGGTTAAAACAACTCTTTCAGAAAACCACCCGGTTTTAATTGAAGACCTCGAGAGATGAAGGAATCTATCAATCTTTGCATGGTTCACTGCAATGGTTAATCAACCTCACAGTTAGACTGTGCCTTGTTTCCAGTTTGGAACTGTCTGGGTCTAGCTTCCTGTCTTGGATAGGCAGCACATTCTTCCCGCAGAGGAATAGTGAATTACACGACAGTGAAGTCCTCTCTTAAATTTTCTGATAAACAGAACTAAGGAATTGGAGTTCACCAGGGGTCTCCTTGCACAGCACTTCCTGCAGCCCTCAAATCACTCGGGGGCTTTTTTTCTGCACCTGCTCCAGTATTTCAGTAAGGTCTTGAAAAGGCAAACACCAGAGCTGGATAAGTTTCTTTGTCCAGATGTGATGGAAATGTGACCGTGTGGAGGTAGGGTCCAGCATCACTGCACCCCCCTCAACTTCCTATGCCGTATTTATGAGGGAGCTGATGCTCTATATATATCAGTATGAGTGTTGTTACTGGATTTCCCTCAATCTGTTTTGTGAGCTAGTCACAACTCTTCACCTTTCCTTGTCATTTCAAAGGTATATTCTCATCAAATGGCAGAGAAAAGTCCATAACATAACATTTTTCCTTCCTCCTCCCACTTTTTTTTTTTTTTTAATTTTTAAAATCTGCTTCTCTGGCACAACACTTCAAGAATCTCAGCAGTGGCACAGGCACTCACCTTCCATATTTACTATTCTTGTTTTTTGGCTAGTGCTTCCATAGTTGTAGTGCTCAGAGATATACCATCCTCCTCTTCTTCCTCTGAGGTAAACACAGGGGTTTTGAGATGGTAATGGGGTTGAGGAGCTGGAGTCCATAGTGTAAATTTTGCCTTGACTCACGAGTACTCCACATTTGGAAATAGAAAAACACACAAATGAAGTTGCTTATACTGTCAAGGAAGTACCTTTGCACTAGACATCTCAAATGCTGCTACTGAGATTACCAAGGTGGGGTGAATCCCACATCTAACTTTGATAGATGTCAACACCTGAGTTACCCCCTCTACAAGATCTCTGTATAGTTAATGGTGATAACAGAGTCATTTCTAGGTTGCAATTCATCTGGTCTATACTGAATATTTCCTTCAGGATAATAGAGGTCATATTTTGTGATTCTTCTTTTCCACTGACTACAAAAAATATCTCAGTAATTTAGAGGCAAACCTCTGTATCAGGTGAGATAATTCCATGAAATTCAAAGGCCCTCAAAGGAACAAATAGCTTGGAATAATTTTCTTTTTCTCTTAGAAATAAATGGTTTGTTAAGCAAATTGCTTTTCTTATATGCATTAGTAGCCACAAGTGTCACTCCCTGATTTCTTTGTCAATGGTAGCAGTGATGGGAGAAAAGGAAAAGAAATCTTCCAATGTGCCTCATTCCTCTTCACGTCTTTGGCAAGTCTTAGCAGAGTATCATGTTTTAGGACTTACATGGACCTGGTTATTGAAACATATGTTAGCGCTTTGTAGAAGGAAACATGATACTGTGTCAGCCCTGAGTTATCATTCGCCTCATCGGCCTACGAAGCCTTGCTCATGCAGAGCTATTGAGGAAAAACAGAAAATCAATATATCTGAACAATAATAAAGATACCGCCTGAGCCAGAAACTGAGACCCATCAAACATCTGCTTGAGAGGGGCCTACCACAGGAAAATATATATGTGTCCAGGTATTGGAAAGACTCAAATTGGCCAAAGTTACACTCAGGAGAAAAGAAACCCAAGACTGGCATGACTTGTGTGTGACCCAGCTGAATGCAGAAACCAGGAGAACTGCGGTGAACCCCTGCCTGAAGGAGCAAAACCTCCTGGCTCTGCATCTGGTGCAGGAGAATCCTTTGTCTTGTCAGGAAAGAGGATAAGTATTAGAGGGTAGAATAAGATGGTGCATGGTACAGAAAAGAGAGACCAGAAGGAAACCTTGACATGCTCGGTATGGAACGCTGTCCAGAGGATGGTAAGAGAACAGCCCACATAGATAGGTTGAAGAATGGCTGAAACCAACAACTATTGCTCTAGATAGGAGAGGAGAGCCCACTAAAATCATACCTTAGTCTGGTGTGCACCTCAGAAGCACCTTGCACCATAATTTAGCTTGGCATAGTGCCACCAATTCCTCATCTCACATTCAGTTCGCTCTGGTTTTAGGTGTTTACCGCAGAAAAGTCCAAATGTAAGTTGAGTGTCTAAGTTCCCATCATATTCAACGGAGATCTACAATTTGAGTAATTTCCAGACATAGCTGTTGAGAGATGTGCAAGGTCTCCTAGGGCATTCAAGACGTCTGAATAAGTTTGGCAGACGTAGATGGGCTCTACAGGAGAGGCTTGCCCTGCTGGAGCAGCCATGGAGGACTAGGTGGAATACTTTAGAGCATCTTTGATGACACTAAGTGACAAAGCTAAGGTAACTAAATCACACTGGAACATTTAGAAGACAGCTACTGTTCTTGCATTCTACCCCATACAGCAAACATATACTCCTAAAAAACAAACAACCCAACCCGACTCACCTTTCAATAGTTTGATGGTGGGAGCTCAGTCTGAATGTGGAAGCCAAGGTTCGGTTCTTGACTTTGTCTCTTAGAATTTAAATCCAAATTTCCTTTTTCTCTGAAAACTGTTCTAATGACCAGCTACAGGACAGCTAGAGTGGGAAGCAATGGGCAAGTGGATTCCCAACATGAATAAGCATGAATTTATAACCTAAGGGATCTGTATGAGAGAGAAGAATCCCAAAGATGCTCTTGCTCCAAAGACTATTTCTGTACTTTGCCCAATGTAATGTAAAATACTTAAATATGAGATAGACAAAGTCTTGGAGCACTTACCCCACCAACTCATCAACTCGTCAGCTTATGTTCCCTCTGATCTCATAAATCTTTTTCTTCTTCTTTCATAACTCACCAAGTGACCAAGCTTCAGCTTTTCTCTCTCCAGAAAAAGCTACAGCTCTCTGGCTACAAAGGGTATGGACTTGAACACCAGGAGGAGGGAGCTGTGGCTTGGGCACTGAAGAAATACAGGTTACTGTAGCAGGTTGATGTTCTGAAAGAAAGACAGATCCCTCTTCAGTTCTTGAACAAGGTGATGGGGTTCAAGACTAAGAATTCCAGAAGATGGATAGAACCTTCCTGGGATCCTGGACCAAGTTGCATAAGCCCTATAAAGGAGTGATGTTTTGCATTGCTAACTATTATTTCCTACGGGGTCACTCAGTACCCTGAGTGAATTGCTGTGAATTCTGAGGGAACTGGATTTTATAGAGAGCATGGATCATAAGTGAAGGCTGTGATTTCTTCCTTCTGCAGAAACATAAAAAGCTGAGTACAATTCCTGGTCCCCCTAAGAACATATATGTACTTTGAGAGTAATAGCATTCACTCAAGTCATGTCTAAGTGTGCTGAACAGGCTGATAATAGGGACCACTGATGGATTTTGCCTCTCTTTTAGGACACATTGAAAAGTCAGTGAACCCTTTGGCACAAATAGTTCTGTGACACTGTGCTGTTTATAGAACTAGTTGTCATGCTTTGCCATTAAAGAATCACTCAACCCTTTCTACCCCATGCATGAAAATGCATCTTTTACTCGTAACAAGAAAGGAGAAATTAAAACTAGAAGATTATTTCTAGTAATTTGCTTTAAACAACACAAAATTTGCTTTAAACAACACATTATTTCTTCTGGTTCTTCTCAGTGAAAGCAGAGCAAAGATGGAAAAAGCTGGATCACTGGCCTTGCTAAACCTGCATTGCTGAGTAGGGGGAAGTTTCCACCTAGAAGTATTCTGTGACTTTATATCCCTGGGAATCACTTCCACCCATTGAGCTTGGAGTGCAAATGACATTGCTTGAGAAGCTGAGGACAGGAGAGTTTTCAGGGCCTGTGAAAGTCACCAGAGGGGCAGCACTGACTTTCTCAGGCATCACTGGGTTGCATGTCCACCTTCAACATTGTGACAGCTTTTGATTTGCATGTTAATATGAACAGTGGCCAAGGGAGCCAATGGAAAAATCTGTTCTAGGCAAACATGTGCAAAAAAGAAGGTCATCTGTCTTATTTTTTTAAGAAATTGCCTAGTACTAGGGTAAACATAGCAAACAGCATTCCAGAGCTGTTTGAAAGGTTACCGCAGTGCTCTTCTGAAGGGCTGATGTTAGAGTAATTGGGTAATATATGAGAAGTGAACAAATATTGAACAATATGACCTATTCCCTTCCCCTTTTCTCCTCATACTTCCACCATCCAGAGATCTCAAAATATATTGCGGTGACGGCCAGTCATTTCACATTCCTTGGATAGTGTGGAAAATGGAAGCTTGGAGCAGAGGGCAACCTAGTTTGAGACTTTCCTGTGTCTCGGGAAAGGGATTGATTGGGGCATCTTTTGTGTCTCAAAGTCAGCACGGAGAAGTTTTATTTAGTGCCATATGTAGCTGAGCAATTTTTAGAGCTGGCTTAGGAAACTTTCAGACTCAAACCAGAGAGCAAATTTGCCCAACCTGGGACTAGGGAGACACAAAGGTCCCATAATGTCATTTCTAACCCCCATACAGCTTATTTTGGAAGCATGTGGGAAAAGCCCATCCTGGAGATACACTTATACACTAGCTGGGCAACCTGAGAGTTAAACGTTTGAGAAATTTTCCTCTGCAAAGTCTATGCATGACACTGGACTTTTTCAGGAGGTATTTGTAAGAAGCATGTGTTTCACTTATGTTTTAGCAGGCCAGAAAAGATTAATACAGCTAGAGATTTTTATCATGTAAGAAGGGTCTCTGATCTCCTATGAGCAGTTGTTTTGCAGCATTTCATCGTTTGCTTTTTTATCATTCTTCAGGCTGGGAATAGCAACCCAATGAGCAGGTTGTGTCATTTGTCTCTTTACCAATCACTGTATCAAAAGGAATAATCCAGCTTGAAAATATGTGACTGGACAGAGCTGCACAATCTGTGTTCTCTTAAAAAAGAAAAAAAAGGAACTTCAGATTTCAGATACCTTTAAATGCATACACTATCTCAAACCAAATCAGTCTAAAAATGGTTGCAGCAGCTACAATGTTTTAGTTAAAATTCCTATACTACAACAACCCAAAGTCTTGGTCCAGAGATAGAGCACACATAAGTTTTAAGTGTACCAGAAACACCTGGAAAACAAAGACTGCTCATAGGACTGGCTGAATTGGTGTCTAACTATAAAATGTGGCATACTGAATTTTCCGTCACATTCTCAGCAGTGATCTTAGGCTGTTCTGAAATGTGAGATACAGCAGAAAATAGCTAGTGTTTCATTACATAAGCCTTGTGAGCTCTGTTTAGAAAGAATATCTTGTGATGCTTTTTCACTTCATATTGATGGAATAAATCAGTGCCAGCTCTCAATTAAAAGCTTCGTACTGGAAATCGTTTTCTGCTTCCTGCTCCACTGATCACCAGCTTCTATGGGCGGACCAATATAAACAAAATCTTGCCGCACAAATATCACAGTAAGGTTGATATGCATTGGACAGTAGGAAAATGGCTTCTATTTTATATTTTCTTAACAAAGTGTGATAACAATACCAGTCTTCAGGGATAACACTGACTTTAGAGCTAAATACTAGGTGGATCTTAGATTTCAGTTATTTGCTCTTCCACCTAGGCCATACCATCAAGAAATGCTATCTTCATCAAGCCTTAATTCATAAGCCTCTCACTCACTGCTCAGCCATTCTCAGAAAAAGCATGCAAATCTGCAGTGGAAAAGTAAGAATTTTTGGCCATTAAATGGTTTTGGCATCTTTAGACTCGACTTGTTTGGAACAAAAATGTCCTTTCTCTCTCCCTGCTGCAAAGAAAGATAGTAAAAGATCTGTCAGTGCTTTCATCCCATAGAAGGCCTCAAAACCAGATTTAATTGAAAAGAATCTGTTATATAGCTCTGGATCAGCTTTCAGCACAAGGGTGCCTTTCTACTACACATACATAAACAATATTATTTTCCATGGATCTAATGTATAGAACTAGTCAAAAATAGTACCCACAAAACCACTGCCAGCTCTTTAATATTTTTTTTTTACATTTCAAGCAAATATGCAAATTTTTGGAAGGATCCAAAAGAAAAAAAATAGCCTAAACATTCTTTTGCTCACTTGAAAGCATGAATAACAAGTATTGATGAATCACCCAAGAAAATTTCTTTTTTCAGCAAAGAGAAAAGACCAGGAGGCAGCATTTTAAGCTGTCTTCTCTCATACACCTTCAGAATGTGCAAGATATAATCCTGAAAAACAGTTAGTAGACCAGGCAAAATGACAGCCTTTGGGGAACCAGCAACACCCACATCCAGTTAATGTTATTGTATGATCTATTTCATGGTTTGGAATTAATTGCAATTGGGGCATGGAAAAAAAAGCTGAAGCCTAAAGTGGTTTTTCAAATTCATAAGGAAGTATTTTTCTTTGAATAATAATGTTATTATAAAGTTATGATCTTTTTCTTTTTTAAACGAACCCTTTATTTTCCTTCAAATTTCTGTTACTTGTGGCTGAGGGCTGTCTGGTGCTCTCATCTTGTGGGAAATTGCTGGCTGGAAGCAGTTTCGTTTCTGTAATTACCACTTTCGCTGAAACAGTTCTGGGCACTCCAGAAATGCCTTCAAGTATTTGGTCATAGGCACTAAAAGTTGAAAGGACAGCTAATAGCTAATGTGTGTTCCTAAATGCTAGAAAAGAGTAAGCTCATTTGAAAACTCCTTTTTAAACATCTCAGTATTCACATTTCCAAGACCAAGTGAGGTTACAGTCTGCCCTGTGTGCAATACAGAGCAATTCTGACCTTTCTGCTTTGTAAATACCGGCGTGAACCTCAAAAAGCCAAGTGACTTCTGTTCTTCTCAAGTATTTTCTGCATGAGTCAAGCTTCACAGCACCCCCACGTGGACCTCTTCTCCTCTTCTCCCCACAGAGCAGGACCCAGCTTTGTCTCCTTGCACTTTGGATGAGCCCACATCATACCATCCTCCAGCAGGAGCCTTCACCTTGCTCAGGGCACCCTCACAAGGTTTGGGGTGGAAAGCAGTGGCATTCCTATGACCTTGAACTTATTGAGCAGTCGAAAAGTGAGGAATCCAGCATAACATCTTGGTGGCCTTCATAGTCCTGGGGAGAGGTGGATAACTCCAAGGAAGATCTATGAGACCCTTAAACAAGATCACCATGGATGGGTGATCTCAGATCAAGGTCATCTGGCAGCATGGGGACCCTAGCGGGCATGATCCACTCAAAACCCAGGCTCCAAGTGGCTAGTGACCCCATCCCACCCTCAGGTCCAGATTGAGAACCACCTTCCCGTCCACTCTGATGCAAAACGAGGAGTTTAGGAAGACAGACATTCAGACCTGTGCTTGCAACCGAGTGTCGGGAAGGAAACTGAGGGCCTGGACTTCATATATGCAAACAGCAATACCTGGAAGGAGACCATCTAATGTGACCTCATATGTGACTAGTGCAGTACCTATGACCAGAATAGGGACCACCAATTATTTAATGTTAGAAATTCCTTATTTTGACTAATTATATCCCAAATATTCAAGATTAAGACTTTTGTTGTTGGCTTCAACAGAATAAACCTTTAATTCTACTTTTCTTCACACTAAGCTGCAACCTAATGTGATTTCTGGTAAAAATGCATGTCAAAAAATTGTTCTGTCTTCCTTGCATTGTACACAATCAGCCCAGCTGTCTCATTCCCTGCCTGACGTGCACTGGTAAGAGACAAGTCCTGCTGAAGCAGGTCTGGAGCTGCTCACATGCAGATTGGCCAGCCATCGACATCAGCTGCTGGGTTAGAGGGATGCTGTCAAAAATCTTAGGAAAAGCTGAGTTTTCCTTGCTTTCCCACAATAGGAGGCACAAATTTGGGTTTCTCTTTTCTTCCCAGATGCTATATAAAAGCAATTATCTATGAGAGTTCCCTCCCTCTATCAATTTTGATGGGAAAAAAGCTAACATTTACTGGAAGGGCTAAGCATACAAGCAGGTATCAACAGATACAACTCACACCTCCCTCCAAAACCACACTAAAAAGATGTGTATGTCATTTACTGAACACCAGGAAAGAGCTGAGCCATGCAAAAGACAGAGCAGAAACCACAGGAACCACCAAAGAGCTTCACACTTTATACTGGACCAAAGTAGCAGCTCCCAGTGATGAATCAGGGCTTAGGGCCCCAAAGAGCGCAAAGCACAATGGCAGAAAAAGAGACATAGGAGAAACTAAGCGCTAACAAATGGAAAAGTTAGATTAAAAGTCTTTCAGATGGGTCATCGGGCCAAGTATAGGAAAACTAACTTTCAGTTAGTTAATAGAACCAAATCCAAGTAAGTGCTTGATATTAAGAATAACACCGATTCTTTGCTGGAATGATATTTCTGCAAGCTTATACTGCTGGGACTCTGGACACCGATGGGAAGAGCAAAGGTATGGTTATGCTTTGTTCTAGAAAAATCTATTCATCCTAAGCAATAGATATGGAAGAGCAAACAGTTGTTTTGATATTTAGTTGTATTTTCTCAGNCCATCCTAAGCAATAGGTATGGAAGAGCAAACAGTTTTGATATTTAGTTGTATTTTCTCAGGCAAGATGCTTGCGACAATCCCTATTTTAAACTGGAGACTTTTATTCTTTAGCTGTTTTCTACTGACACTGGACCATAACAAGCAGAAGAGTCAGTTCAGACAAGACATAGTAAACCTTGAGGGAAGTGAGCTTAGCAAAATAGAAACATCCTTCAGCACGAAAACGCTCTTGTAAGTACAGCAAAGACCATCCTGTCCGCAACTTTGCAAATCCGTGTTTTCCTTGGCATTAGGAAACACAGGGTGTAGCATTGTGGGTGTCGGGATTGTTCAAGCAGTTATGGGTGCAGTTCCTGCTCTGCTCCTGTTGCTCCTTTAAGAGTCCTTGTCCTTCCAAGTCAAGTTCATGAAGCTTAATTCAAGTTCTTTAGACTATAAAGCAGACCAATTAACGAAGCAACACTAATTGCTGGATAGTGCCAAGGCACTCAAGGGAAAACTAGGGAAGTACATGCCGTGAATCAAGACGGGGCTTTCATTCTTTGAGACGCTCTTAACTCGAACTAGAAAAATCATCAGTGAAGGGTATTCCAGAGGTTAATGAAAATGGCTAATAGAACACTTCCCTTCTTACTCAGGATATTTAATTGTTATTTAAACATAATAATAATAATAATCAACATTTAACATTTTGCATAAAGTTTCACAGATTCCAAAGGGGTCTGGTTTATTTCTTCTATAATCTGCTTATCATTATATCCTTAAACAATATCCAATTAGGACTAGATCTCACTGGGACTAGATTGAAAATGATTCTATAACAGGAATATTCTTTACAGTACCTTCCTCCCCGTGTCCCACCCCCAGCATTTCCCATAGAGAAATATCTATATTTCATAAAAATACTATTAGAAATTGCATTGACAATCTGGGAGATTGAAATAAGCATTTCTGACCTTTCTACCTTAGAAAAACTTTCTGATTGAATTCTGTCTACCAGGGAAAAATTAATTTAACTGAGGACCCTGACTTTTAGACAGCCCTGAAATTCCACTTAGATCCTTCTCTCTCTCTTTTTTTTTTTAAGAATTGTGCTGTGTACAAAAATCTAGCCTTTTCCTCTCCTCTCCTCTCCTCTCCTCTCCTCTCCTCTCCTCTCCTCTCCTCTCCTCTCCTCTCCTCTCCTCTCCTCTCCTCTCCTCTCCTCTCCTCTCCACATTTTTCTCCTGCAATAGCAGACATTGTCATTTGAGGTTGTATGCCTGTTTCAAAGAGAACTGGGCCTCAGCTGCCAATGAATTCTAAAAATCCTCAGCTCACTTTTGCCTGAGCGCCCAGAGTCCAACACCTTCTCAGCAGACCTGCAGGATCTGAGCACAGGGTTTTCCTGCAGATGGATTAAACCAGGAGGAATTCCCGCTTTGCTTTTCCTTTGCTTTGCTTTGTGAGTGATCAGTGTAACATGCCTTGATGCAAGGCCATAGACTACTCAGAAACTGGCCTTCTGGTTCTGAGCTGAAGCCAGAAGAAACAGCATAAATATTGCTTCACTTCTGAGATATCTGCGATGCTGGGAATCTTATACAATCAGCCAGTTTCACAAATGATCCACCTACTTGATCCTACATTTCTGAGATTTCCATTACATTAATCTCAGCTCCTGCAGCCTTGGTAGCAAGTGACAAAGTCTATGCTTTCTACCTTGGGAAGAGTGAGAAACTTCTCAAAATCTCACATTTAAATTTTTTATGGTTTTTTTATAGTTTTTATTCTCGCATTCTCTCAGAATGGCATTTGAAATGAAAGCTGGACCAGAACTTCTTCACACACGGGCAAAAGCCTGAAGGTCTGAAGTGACAAAGGAGGTTCCAGGCTACGCACCAGTTCTGCCGGAGTTCAAAGGTGTCTCTCCCATTAGGGACTGCGCTGCAGAAGCGACACTTACAAAACTGCTCCCTCATGCCCTGGTGACCGCAAACGACAGCTGTGTGTCGTGAACAGTAACACGAAGGGCATGAACCCACTTTGAAGCGATGTATTGACATCCCCAAACTGCAAACAATATTGAGGAAATAGCAAAGTGCTAATTGTGAGATGCCTCTGTTTAAACGCACTGATATCCCAAGGGGCTAATGCACCGGCTGCCTCTGGCACCGCCGAGATAGCTGTCTCTCTGGCTGGGAGATCACAGAGCTCTGAAATATCCTTCCTTCCGACGGAGATGAAAGGCAGTCTGGATGCACAGCTAATTTATCAAGCATACAGTGCTCAAATATAGCCTATTTATCTCCTTCTCGGGGTTCTGCTTCTCCCACCACTCAGCTCAGCTAGATAACGTGGGTCGGTGGGGGAGTGCTGTGGTTGGTGAGAAGACACTCAATTGCCCATTGTGAATAACTTCTAATATAGCCCAATTTATGTACATGTATAGGTAGAGTTGTATTTTTCTAAACTACTTTGTAAATCAATAGGATTGGCACACATGAATCATGTCAGTGCTTAAGAAAAACCTTCATTTTCTTTTCACTTTATATGCCTTGGTCTTTCTCCACCGATGCCGGTGGTGCTACTTGTGTAGCACACACCGGGCTTCAGCACGACTCCCAGGTTACTTCAGCTGCCTGTCCGCACACATCTGTAGCTGCAGCTCTGCCTGCTCAGATGGATCCAAATCCTAACCAAAACGCACGAGAACAAAGAACAGAAAAACACAGAGAGGCCGTGAATGAGATCACAGCACACATTGCTCCATGTTCTTCTCAGTGTTTTCCCAACGCAGATCAACTCGTACAGACTCTTGTGTTCACATTAATACAGATCAAATAAATGTTCCTCCAAAGCACCAATATAATCTTGCAGTTCCAACTCATCCGTCTTCTGTAGTTCATCAAGTAGCTTTTAGTCATTTTAAATTTTATTATGTGAAATGCATATATACATTAAAACATAAAATACATATATTATGTAAAATGTTTTGATACCTAAATCCACTATTATTATTCATCAAAAAGAGGGTGTAACAAACCACAGAATCAGAAAAAAAAATCAATTCTCTTCTGAAACCTAGTTGTTTGGCTAGGAAATACCTGCAACCAGGTGTAGCTTTACTTCTGTCACTGCAGTACTTATGTGTACATCTAGGTAGGGCACTTGTGGATGTACATGGGTGATGCCGAACAGGTGGAAGAGACCTGCAGAGATCTGCTTTTTAACCCATCACGTCGGGGAATTCTGTCCCCTTCCTTTCTCGCCTCTCTCTTGCATGCAAGATGGGTCTTATCATCAGTCTTCCCTCTTTCTTGTGTACCCCCAGTACCCTAAGATAAATTTTACCAGTGTTAAGCAGAGTAGAAAGATTTTTTTATGGGCAATACCTGCTTACACGTACCTCCATGTCCCCCTTTTAAGAGCTTGTCACTGCTGACCCTTTGCTGTCTAACCAGTCGTTCCTACATTTGCTCAAAAAACTATCACTTTTTAAACTGGGTGCTTTGTTCTTTTTGAGTTGCTGTCTTATTTTTCAAGCCCCTCTCTAATTTGTAAGCGTAATTTTAAATTCTAACCTTGTCCTGCAGAGTAAATTACAACACTTGCTTCCAAGCCCTCTAAGCTTGGCTTTCTCTGAACATTTAAAATGCCTATCCCTATTCTGTCAGCTCAGCAGGACAGTTAGTACCTCCTCCAATCTGTCTGCAAGCCTTTCATTATTAATTATTTTTGAGTAAATATTTCCAATATATTTTCATCTAGTGATGAACATTTTCATGTAGACTATAGTCATTATGAAAATAGCATACGAGACAATGCCTTTTCCCCCATTCAAAAATCCCTTTACCAAAGGGAGTAACTTCAAGAATTTGAGTGGTGCTTTTATATAAGCATGGAGTTCCAGGTATGGCTATTGGGTTAATTTCATACAAAAAAACTTTGACAGAAATGGAAAAATTAAAAAAAAATCAAGCATGGATTTCTGTGGACTTCAAATAATGCCCTTAGAGTACGTTGGCCTCCTCTTGTTCTTATGTAAGTCAGAGATGGCAGCTCAAGAGAACAGACTGATTAAATTAACCAGGGCAGAGGCTCAGAGCAGTGGTCCCTGAAGCACCAGTCCCCCTTACCATCCTCATTTGGACGCATATCACCTTTTTGCTACTTGGGGTACTCATCACGTGCAAGATGTGCCTTTGCATCTGGTCTCTGTTAGATCATAGGCATCAGGAGGAGATAAGGCCAGCTATGCCTTCCTATTTGGGGTGCTTGTTGCTTGGTAGTGCAAACAGAGGGCTATTAAAAGAGCCAAATGCTGATATTTCCACAGCGCTTGTAACACAAGCTTCAGTTTACTTCAGTTCGGTTACAGTGGTTTACACACAGAGCCACATACGTTTAAATATAATATTTATTAAGCTTACTTAAGTTTATTCTGAGGAATGACTGGAACCCAGTTTATTCTGGCTAGGTCAGAGAGACGGGGTTTGGAAGTATGATGTCCTGCCATGTGCACCAATGCTGTTTGAGAGCTGGAGCAATGTGTTTCAAATTAGCAACTGAGCTTATTTTATTGTGCTTGGCCTGCCTGGCTACCCGGTGACCTTTAGTGCAATCGCTCTTAAAGAGATAATATGGTTTGATAAAACACAAGAGCCTTCAGAAAAACGTTCCTGTAAGGGTAAGATGTATCAGCCGTCAGGGCCAAATTACAGCCCACAGTGTATTTCCTTCATTTCTTGGATGCCTGTCATACGTAGGCTGCAAAAGCAGCTCTATGCACCTGTATTTTGGCTGGCAATAACCCCTTCTTCTTCCCACACACCAATAATCAGCTGGCAGTTCACGCACAGCAACCGTTGCCTGATCAAGGTGCACACTGACAAATTGATGTGGAACACCTCCCTCGGCGCCTCCACAGCTCCAAGAGCAAAGCCAGGCTTTTTGTGGGCTATTTTTTTGCTTATTTCTTGCAACCATTTTTCAAAGGGTACCTAGAGGTAGTGCCCAGCTGGAAAATGGCCCTTTGTGTAGATTTGCTGAGTAAAGAAATTGCATTGGGATATGCTAAGCACATGTAATTTTGATTATTGCATTATGATATGGGAGGCTATAAATACCACGGTAGCAATCCACAAACAATTGCTAACCTGTAATTGGATCTATGCTGCATATAGAGCAATCCCTAAAATGAGATTCATTGGCCTTGTTTCCACAACTTACACGATCATCCCTCACGATTATATTTTCCATAGACAAAAATCCATCTATTGGAAAGCTCCCAAGCAGCCCTGGCTATTAACGGCACAGTTTGTGCAACGCTAGCTCTTCTGAAGCTGAAAGCTTCCAAAACAGTGACGGAAAGGTGAAGGTGGAGGAAGAGAAAAAGGGATGAAAAAACAGCTTGCTTGGTACCTTCCAAGCTTAAAAGAGGGTAGACTGCTTGCCCTTGCAAATTTTAACAAATCGAGTTAAAAATGTGTCAGTACAATCAAATGTTTGAGTTTGGCTCTAAATAAGTTCTAGATATGTTCGTTTTCTCTTAAGTAAGTTAATTTAATTCCAGATATTTTACCTCATTGCCTAGGATGATTTTCAGGAAATGTGACACTAAGAGGGAGGCTATTTTGGAGCCTCCTAATACTGTTTTAACATGCATCAGGGTTTTGTATGCTGAGGATCCCATTTAACAGTACAAAAAAAATCAGTTTGGGTTTTAGTTGCTCCCTTATTTCTCTGGCTTTTCCCCTTTCTTCGCCACCCCATGAAAATAAAAATAAAAACAAGGGGAAAAAAAGGGAAATAAATAGAACTGATACAACTCCAAACAAAGCAAACATTGGTTTTCAATCCACTTGAAATAGCAAATTTAATTACAAAGAGTTTTGTCAAACAATCAGAAGACTCCCATGGAAATTTTGAATGAAATTCTCTCTTTTCTGTGGGTGTTTCAGTGACAGCTTTGTGGGAAAAAAAAAAAGATGTCTCCCTGCTTTTCATTCTGTTAGTGGGTAAAATCAAGGACCAAAAAGAAAGGATTTGGGAAAATATTATTGCTTTTAAAAGAAAATGGTGCTTCTGCTTTGAAGTAAAAAAGCCATTTTTGAACATTTAAATCTGCCTAACTTCACAAAGACTGTTTTCCTAACCCAGATTAGAAATGGTCCATGACACAAGCGCTTTCTTCCCATCCCCATCTCTTCTCTATGTGCTGCTCCTCTGAGCTCATTGAGCCAGTTCAGAAGAGAAGGACATAAAGAGCATAGAAATGCAGAATTTGTGTAAAGTAATCTAGGGCAGAAACTAAGTGCTAAAACATAAATTCATAGCAGAACTCCCCCCAGAGGGTCAGGAAAATTTATCTCGTGGCATCTGACTCCCATTCTGTACCAACTCATGGTGTGACCTGTGTGATTTCTCAAAGTCCACGTTTCTTAGCAAAATTTTGCTTTTCTTTGAGAAGGAGGAAAATTAGATGCTCCTCTATGTAGTGGCCCAGTGTCTGGGATCTGGTGAGCTACAAACCAACAAGAAAAGAAGCATGTCTGTCAGATCCATTATATTTAGGACTTCAGAAGATTTTCTTAAATCAGTGCATTTTCTGACATCACCTTCCACTAGTTTCATCTCTGATATAAGGCACTCTTGTGCAAGGACAAGTGGGAGACGGCAGGGGCTGCAGACTCAGGCTGGAGGTGTGGACCCACAAAATCTTGGTGTCACAAGGTGGTATTTCTCCTTGTCTGCTTTTGATCTGGCCTCTCTATCAACCTCCTTCCTCTGTACAGCCAACAGATGCAGAGCCCCATGCGCCACCTGCATCCCGCTGGAGCAGGGTGCAGGGGGACATGATGGAGAGCTACAGGCCTGCAAAGCTGTGGGAGGCAGCTCCAGGCTCGAGAGAAGGGCCTATCTCTGACTGCTGCTGCTGGATTCACCTCACCTAACAAGAGCTCCGTAAAACTCGGGGTCTCTGGGTGAATGGTGGGTCTTCTGCAAGCATGTGCACTGCTTGCTCGACTTCGGGAGGAGGTCGTTCACCAGGAGCGGGATTCAGAGCATAGATAGACATCCAAAGGTCTACATGTAGGCATCTGCCATGAGCCAAGGGCGGGTAATCACTCATCCACTGGAACTCAGCCCCACTTGAGATGCTGAAGGGTACCCTACCTGGGCCAGTTGTGTCTTACAGGCCTAGTCTCCTTTTCTCTTTCATATTCTGAATTCAA
Source organism: Crypturellus undulatus (assembly GCA_013389825.1). Classification (NCBI taxonomy): domain Eukaryota; kingdom Metazoa; phylum Chordata; class Aves; order Tinamiformes; family Tinamidae; genus Crypturellus; species Crypturellus undulatus. Next base: position 74,574 of record VWPW01022622.1, read on the forward strand.
GGAGGTCCTGAGTGAACAACTTGGATACATGCATAGCTTTCAGGCAGCTAAGACGGTCCCATGCTCATCTGCACTGCGTGAGACTTGGCAGGTCTCTAGCCTTGCAGCAGCACATGCAGAAGAGAGCTCTTCACTGTAGTCAGCCATAGCAGGGCTAGCGCATCCAAAAGGAGCGGGGAGCTGCATGTCCCCACAGTTCTGCTTCATGTTCTCTTGGACAACGTATGTTTTCTTCCTAGCGTGATAGACAAGAGGAAGGGCTGACTCTAGCTTGGAAATGTAATCTTGGCTCTCGGCACTCTGGCTCCCTGTCTAAAGGTTACACAAATAAGAGTTTAGGGAATATTGCCCTTCTGCGAACACTGCTAATTGCCAGCATCTATCAGTCATAGATAGCTGACATGCTCTTCCAGGAGAGATTGCTTCAGCAGCACAAAATAATCCAATTTTGCTCTTGTTAAAGCATGCAATGTTCTTGTGAACTGCTTTGTCATTGCTGTAGCCTCGCAGACAAGGCTGTAAAAGTCTTATCCGACTGCCCTTGCACCCAGAAATGTCCCAACAGGGGATGTTGGGTGGGATCCCTATGGAAGACCTCCTGTATCCAAGGAAGAGCAAGTGACAACCTTTGCTGGGCACCTCTTTATTACCACACAGGTGGAGAAAGAAAGTCCAGGCATTGTCTGGTGAACAGGGTGAACATTTCACCCTGTGAACCGTTCGAGGCTCAGTCCACAGAGATGCCCCAATTCCCATCGCCGTCAGGCTCCTTTGTGCACCAACACCTCATTCCCTGCAGAACTCCGCTAGATTTTCACACCAGAACTGATTCTCCTCGTTTTCTTTTATTACAATGCCAACCGACTGGCTGCTAAAACACAGGGATCTGCCAGCGTCGCGGCGCTGGGGAGGACGCAGCAGGCAGGGGCCGGCTTCGTGCGCGTCGGCACAAGGTGACGGCCGCTTTGTCAAATGGCAGCACCCGCTCATGTCCAGGGAGACCCTCCAGGCAATGTAGGTCAGGGGAAGGAAGGCAAGAGAGTCTCTCCTTCCCTTGTATTTTATGATTGTCGCTTGCTTCCCCCAGTTTCCGCTGAGAAAATCGCTGGTCACGTAGAGCCAGGTCCTGATGCACATTCGCTCCTCGACCCGCACGCCGCCTGCAGCCGAGCGCTCCCCTTGGTGACAAAGTGGGTGGGAAAGGCTGCTGGAAGAGATAGCTGCCTGCAGAACAAGGGCTTTTCTTCCTTTTCTTTTTTCTTTCCTTTTATTGCAGCGTTCACCACCTCGGAGCGGAGGTGACCTTGCCCGAGACCCGCGCTTTAAGCCGCCGGGGTGGCACAGGAAGGCGGCCGCGGGGCCGTGGCGATGGCGCTGCCAAGGCATCTTTACAAACAGCCCTGGCGGATTTCCCTCCCGCACGCTTTTGTGGAGACGCCATAAAGCGCCAGCAAAAAAAGGGGCCTTTCTCACAGCAACTACTCTCAAGGACCGGGCTCAGCTGGAACCCGGCTGCCGGCGGGACGAGCAGCAGGGCCTGACGAGGTGAGGGCCACCGACATGGCTCTCGTCATGAAGGCTCAACCTTCCCCTTCTCACGTGAGGCTGAGGGGATGTGCACTTCCACCCAGGAATTAGCAGCACCACGGATAAGATAGGATCCACAGAAAGGCCTTCTTAATGCCTTCCCTAATTGCAACCAGCCTTTTTTATGGGTATGTCTGGAAGCCTCATACCTGACATCCGTACCATGGAGTAGGTCAATGCGTCACAGAGCTGCTCATGCTGCCCTCAAAATTTGTTTATCCTGCATGGTATATCCTTAAAGTTAATGGCATAGTTTTCCTTTCTTAACTTTAATCAGCATTTTAACAGTGAATTTAATAATGGCCGTGAAACCAATGTGTCACCTCTATACTAGAAGTCATGGATTGCCATCACAAGGCCTTCACACTACATCCATAGCCCAGTGCAGCACAGCAGGACCTGCAAGTGCAACCCTGGAGCCATCCCAAATCTTGCAGATGCTTCAGTTCAAACGAGCACCATCCCCGTTCAGCTTCTGCCTTGCAGAAGGAGGCCTCAAACTGCTCTTAGTGTAGCAGCATGCTAAAAGGTGAAGGGGTAAGAAAATATATTCAGGACCCTAGATGGTTTTGTGCAGAACTTACAAGATCGTGGACACACTATGCAGCACCTCTTTGCAAAATGAATCTACTGCAATTTTCTGTAAATTGTGAACATTATTCAGACAGAAAAACCGTTAATATATGCATTGAATTATATTTCACGTGGATTAGAATAAATTATAGGGGAGATGCATTTATTTGCAACCATTAAGGGCACTGCATAAAGCAAAACATGTCTCTGCAGAGGAAAATGACAACACAGCCTAATGCTAGGCAAGAGAGGCAGGCAAAGTACTCCCTTTCTGTGCTGCATACATATAATGTGTCATCTCACTGATCCTTCTCTTGGTTTCAGGGTATTTAGTGAAGGGAAAGAAAAAAAACAGTAGTAAATGAGTTGTTGTAACCTGCCCTTTCTGTTCCAATGATTTCCTGTTTTTGTAAACAGGAAGCATCACGTAACTTGGAAAGGAATACATGTGATAATGGTGAAGAATGATCAGACAGCAAACTATGAAACCAGTGTGGTGTCTGCTGAGGAAAACCTACGAGCTGTCAGGAAAGCTGCTGGAAGTCCTGCGACATAATCTATTATCCAAGCTGAATGCCTGTATTTATAGAGGGTTTTTTTTTCCATTGAGATTGCATATGCCATCTCAATCCTACAGTGAGCCACCTGGCCACAGTGGATACACAGGTTAATTTCAGGGTAATATATTATTCTGTATATATATAAAAAAGAAGTCTGGTTGTTTTTAGTAAAGTTGTCGAAGCCTGTTCCCATGGGCACCCCACCTCCCAGAGAGAAGTCGCAATCTGCTCTGTTTCATCATCGCTTTTGTGGCATTTCCTACTGAGATGAGTGACACCGAGACAATTTCCAGACGAGGTTATTTGTTCTCCTTGACCTGAGTGACTGCTGTTTTCTAAGCGATTTGCAGTGCCAGTCCTGGGATTTGACACTTGTACTTCTCCAATTGGGGATTAAAATGATGCATCTTTCTTACAGACTCATTATTATTTTTTCTCAAGGCAGTTACAATGGAGATGTCCCAAGGATTTCTTCATTGTGAACACTCATCTGCTACATACCTCACCACTGTAAATCAAAACAGTTTCACCAATTTCATAGAGCTATATGAGACAGTATACACCAGTTAAAAAACTTTTATTTCTAGACCTCTGACCCGATTCTGTACAAAGGGCTTTTAGGTTTGTCTCTGCCCCCACCCTTAAGGAAGATTTAATAAAGCCAGCACTATATGGAACCTGCACAGGCAGACCAAGACAGCTCACAGCCCCGAATATTTCCCTCCTTTGAATTATTTCCATTGTTTTTTCGCTAGTTCTCTCCACAAAGTAAGCCCTTAAACAGTCCTAAATGTGGTGTTTGCAGTGACCTAATGTCTCACTGAGAGAGGAACTCAGAGCTCATGCGGCAATGTTTTCCTACTGTTCATAAACAATCTCAACCCCAAAATGAAGTGTATGCCCTTACACTCACCTCCTGCTGTGTGTGGGTAATGTGTTATCAGCTGCTGCTTTCAAGCAGAGGTAGTCTGTAAACTCAAGAACAAGCTCAGATGATCTGAGCAATTCAGGTCACCAGTTCTCCTGGGTTACCAGACATGACCTCCCTCGGTGGATGGAAGGAGTCCCACAGAGTAAATAAGGCAACACCAATGGTCTGAAAGTGAGTCTGGAGCAGTTTTGACATACTGCCTCACCTGAAAGGCCTTTGAGCCATCCTTGTTCTACATGAAGGCTTGCGCCAATATTTACAATTATATCCCACCCTCTAAAATGGTAAATAAAAGCACGTCCTGCTTTCACCCCACTTCTATAGCTACTGCTTCACTGATGCCCCTTCAGGATTGGACCTAATGGTAGACCTACTCTTCTGCTCCATCCTTATCAGAGGAGCCATCATACTCTGGATGATGGAGCATGGTGGAGCCTCTGAAGTGGTAATGCCAGAATTTGTTGCCTTATTCATGAAGAAAGAGCAATGGAGTTGCCACCATCTTCATACAAACAAGAGGGCAATGCCCTAGCAATACCCTAGGAAGGTGGGGGAAATCTCCTGCCAGGCAGGGAGTTGCCAGAACGCAGCCAATTATTTTTTTCTTACCACTTCCTCTCTAATCCCCACCTTCGTCCTCCTCTCTATTTTTGAGGCAGCAAAAGCCAAGGAATCTCCGCCTTAAGAAACAGCAATAAGCACGTCCCTCTGTGCCTGCTGCGTCAGCCTCGAAATGCAACCGGCTTAACTTGGCGTGATAGGGCTGGCCTGCGGCGGGCGGCGAGACGAAAACAAGCGTCTTGGTGCTGCAGCGAGCCGAGCTGAGCTGTGAGGCATTTGGCTCCTGGTCAGAACAAGGTTTCGCGGCACCGTTTGAACAAACACACCTACTCAGCGCCAGGTGTGCTGCCTCGTAAACACTTCCGCTGGACGGACCCCAGAAACCGTTGGTTTGATTGACAATAACGTTACAGGAGGCAGCACCCAGCAGCTCGTTACAGGGTTGATAAGCATCTCTGGGCTTTCCACCAAAGCATGAGGAAAGAGCCCAAGTGAGTCAGCACCGAGGTACGATTCTGCACAGGACCTCTGGACACGATTTGTTGGGCTCTCACTCACCAAATAAGTAGGAGTGCTTTCTTATTGTCTTTAATGAGTTTTGGATCAAGCTTTTGTCACAGGGAAAAGCAAATAAATAATCTTGAATCTCAAACATTCTTCTTCCCCTAACTTCTTTTCTTTTTTTTTTATTGTGATTTAAGAGGGCCCAAGGGAACACAACTAATCCAAAACCCATTTTGGATTTGTATTTTAGGAATATAGAGGAAAGTTATGAGAAACAGCATGTTGTGAGCTTCTAGCAATTTAAAGCCAGATTTTTCAAAGGCAGAATGAAGCCAGTGTATAACTTCCCTTAGCCAGTGCAAGATGAATACCTATATATCCTGTGCACTTCTACGTGCAGACAACAAAATATAAGACAGTTAAGCCATTATCCCATAATATTCATGAGAAGAATTTTACAGCACAGATCTAAGAGTGAAAATTACATCTTTGGAAGTCAGTTCTGAGAATTTGAAACAAATGAGTGCCAAGGATGGGAATACTGAAAATCGTCAGTCATGCTTCCCAAGAAGTTGTCACGTTCTTGCAAATTTGGTCCACTCAAAATGACTCTGATAAATGAATTTCAAATATAGCCATCTGGTATAACTATAAGGCCTAAACAAATGACTTGGTGTGCTCCCAAACAAGGGAGCAAGGTCAGCTGCCTATTGGGTGTACAAAGTTTTATGATGTAAAGAAAATTGAAAACAAAAGCAAGCTGGAGATCAAAGATGACCCTGAGGTTGATGGACTCTCGGATCTATATGAAACAGGGCTCAAAGGGACCTGGAGGGGTCATCTACCCCATCTGCCGTCTCCAGGACAGGATCTGACTCCCTTACTGCCTTCCACAAGGGTTGTTGAGAAGAAACTTCTCTAAACGTTTTGCAGGGTTCAAGCATAATGAGCTCTTGTGAGATTGTTTTAAGGGAATACAATACTTCAAACCAAATGTCTTCAAAAAAAAAAAAAAAAAAAGAACCCAAAGGTTTCCCAGTTGTTTGTGCAAAAGTGAAGCTTTGTGAAGGACAGAGGCCGTCATGCTCCCCTCTACTCAACTAGCACATCCGCATCAGGAGTGCATTCAATTTTTCATGCAAAAACAGCAGAGCGGAACAGCACCGATGAGCCCAGTTTAGGGAAGAAAGATCAAGTAAGTGAGGTAGTAAGGACAGTATACACTAAAAGACACTGAGATTGCTAGTGGAATTATTTAGGATTTCTGAGTGACACACGCAACATCAATTGAAATGAGGATATGCAAAATTATTGATGAGCTCCATTTAAAGCCTATTGTGGATGAGAAATTCTCCTTCTGATCTCAGTTGGCCTAATGGACTAATGGACATCCTGGACTAATGCAGATAACCTGTTCTCACTGATGATTTTGCACTTAGGGAAAAATGGAGATTCTTTTTCAGCTACTCTTCACCAAGACCACCGCGAATAGTCCCCTTTGTAAATCTGGTCACACGCATAAGGGTTTATCGGATCAACAGCACAGAATAACATCCATGTCATATTAGTAAGTGTCGGGCCAGCATGGACAGTCCAGGAATAACCTGCCCAATAACCTAGCAGGGCAGAGATACCAAGGCCCATTAATGCCTTCAGGGCCCTGACATAAAAACCCAACTTTATACCCAGGCAAACTGAGCTGCAGGAGGCTTGCCCAAAGCTGTAGAAAGTACAGAAGAGATCAAAGACAACTTGCTTCTTTGTACCTTGGCTGACAAACACAATTTACACATTTCCTTGTTTTTATTATTTCTGTTTTGTTTCTTCCTCACTGACACATGTTATATTGACAAAGAAAAAGAGTTAAGGAGTGTGTATTTTTAAATGCCCTATAGGGACAAGCTGTATTTTTATGTGGTGTTTATGTGGTTTGGATCAAAAATCAATGAGGCAAGTGGTTTTGAAATAAGAAAAATTACTATGTTGCCTTAAAAAAACATATCTTTCCTTTCTTTAAAAAATGTGCTTGTTTTACTTTATTGTTTCTTAGTTTTTCTCTACAGACGGTATAAGAAAAACTGATTTGAGATTTCTAGCCAATATAAAGATATATTGCCCCATAATGAGGATATTTATCTTGTTTTTCCTTTTGTCTGTATTTGCCTCTTTGGTCAGTATAGACAAGTACTGACCTCAGCCAAAAGCTGGTTTGATTTTATGCTTTGAATCAAGTTACTATTGTGCTTTTTTTTCCCACTGCACTGCAAATTTGGGGAAGGTATGGGCAAATCAGAGCAATGGATCTAGAACCTGAACTCATTTCAAAAGCACACAAAAATACTTCATGTCAGAAAAAATACTAAAATTTCTTCATTACCTGTTGACTTTTTTGCAGGCAGCTGCAGCCAGGTAAGGTTCTTAGTCATTAAGAACCTTAGAAATCAAGGATATGAAACATTTGACACTACTTTAGAGAGGCTGAAAACTTATATCATTCCTTGGAATAGCTTAATGGTGTCATATGCCATATGTAGCGGGAGAGTGAGGAGATTTCAGGTATGGGGTTGCCTCTTTACAGAGAGGCAGGATCGATGCTTTGGTAGAGAGAGGACTCTGCTCCTGTCCCTCAAGCAGCTGGGACTTCTGCTTCAGCGCTGGGGAAAGCCCAGCCCAGCCCATGATTAGGGCTGCAGGCCAGACAAGCTGGAAGCTGGGATTTCTGCAAAAGGTCTTAAATTCTCCGCCTTGTGGGAGTAGCATTGGTGTGAAGTGGAGGTACTTTGGTGCCAACAGCTATGACAGGGCTTCCTGCAAGAGCACAGCTCTCAATGACCCCTGCGCTCCTTCTAGTCTTGGAGTCCTCGTTGCTATAACGCAATCCAATGATTTGTGTTTTACTGATGGTACAGTACGGAATTGTTAACATCAAATAGTTCAAAATAATAAATCAGGTCCAAAAGCTCATGAGAGTAGTTAAAGAAAATAAAAGTGGTCATTTTTCTAACTTTGGAAGGTATTTGCTTTTTTTTAAAGTCTTCAGGCACTTTGAGGTCAGATTCTCAAGCTTTTTCTCGGGCAACCTAGTTTTTTTTTCAATTAATGCTAAGATTTTCATGTAATTATTTGCCTGCAGTTATTTAAGCTTTAAAGAAAGCATCAAATGTTGGATGATTCATAAGAAAGGCAGCAGAGCTGGCAAGACCAGAAATTTAGACATGCGAATCACCCTGTCAAGTCTATGGGATTTATCAGCACGATCAGGGTGCAACAAGCAATGACAGCCCGTGACAAGCAGGAGGTGGGAGCAAAACCTCGGGGAGAGGAGAAATGATATGACACAAACACCCCATTTGCGGCCGTAAACACGCAGTAATCACGGCTATTAGCATCATAACAGTTTCCAGCGCCCCGAGGACAGAGGGCTCCATAGCCTGATTCATTTCTCCCGAAGATTTCAGCCTCCCTCCGACAAACGCCTGTGGCCTGAACAAGGCCCCTGCAAAGCCATAATCAGAACAGGCCCTCATTGTATCCCAGGCTGAAAGACCAACTCCTGCTCGAGAGATGAAAAGCAATTAATCTTGAATGACTGTTTGTACAGTAATTCGCCCCCTTCCCACCTCCTGGCCCTGATAAGTGGCTTTGTGCTGAGCGGCCAGGAGCACCATGGAGCCTTTCACGCAGCCCATCGGCCTCCAATTCCCTCCCGGCAGCTCTTGGCCGGGGAAAGAGATGTTTAGTATTGAGACGGCAGGGCCGCATGGTGTTTACCTTCTTGCTCGTGGGAAGAATGGAGCCCATACAGATAGGAGATGTGACTCGGGGGCCGGGCGGAGGCGAGCCGGACGCATTAAGCTATGGTATAGAGGCTGCAGCTGTTCGCACTGGCAAGGAAGCCTCCTCCCCGCTCCTAACACGGCCGCCAGCAAAACACGTCACCTCTTGAAGTGGAGCCTGGATGCTTGTCAAGCCCCTCGCATTGCTGACGGCGATTCAGGCACCAGAGCAAATGTTGAGACTCACAAGCAGTGCTTTAGTGAGAGGTGAAAACACAGTTTGTACTTGAAACCCAAGCTGCTCTGGAGCACGGAGATGCTGTGCTCTGAGTGTGTTGGCCCAGATACCCGGGTTTCCCTCCGTGTGCGTGCATGTCTGTGTGTGTGTGTGTGCATGTCCATGCATTTATACTTCAGTATTAGCTGCACTTGGTCCCACCTGGGGCTAAATGTTGTGTGTATTGCACAGACACAGAAAAAATACTGAGGGAAGGATCTTGCAGTCTCAGGTGGGGTGCAAGAATAAACTTCTGTCCAAAAGCAGATGGGTCCTTGGGGCCCCTGATGTCACACAGTGCCTTCTCCAACATCACTGTGTGCTCTGACTGCTCCTTAGACCATACTTTGGGCAGGGGACGCACCACCAGCCCAGTCCTAACCCTCTTTCACACTGCTCCAAGGAGCAGGACCAGGGAGTAAAATTCCCCTCCCCAGTATCTCCACAAAGCCATGTTTCCTTTTCTTGGCATCTCAGGTGTTTCAGGACCCAGAAACAGAATCCAAAGGCAGTGTGTGACACCAGTCTAGCCTACTGTCATCTTCTAGTAGCCTTCCATGAAGCAAGAAGCTGAACCTTACTAAACTTTGTAAATCTTTGGGTTTTGTCATCTTGTTTATATGACTTAAGGAAAAAAAAAGGCAGCTGGAACTGGTCTTCCATTTGTCTCTGAGCACGACACCCAGCTAGAACTAGGGCTCAGATTTTCCACAAATATTTCTCATTTTCTGAATTCTCTGCATTTTACCCCAAAGGCCTAACCTGAGCTCCAAAATCCTGATCCCTACAGTGTTTAAGTAATACTTCCACTGATCTCCATGCCCCTGTGATGGCAGGGTGGAACATAATATTACTGTGTGGCCATCATCCTCCTTAAGCCAGCCAAAGGTCAGGCTGGGTGTGCTGCCTGGGAGCTACCACATCCATCTCCACTGAGCCAGAGCCTGGGAACTGCTAAGTGCCCGTTAGGTGCCCAGAGCTTCCCATGATTTCCACACGGTCAGCACATGTCAGAAAACGGCCGTGTCTGTGTTTTATGTAGGGTCAAAGACAAGGAGTCATTTCTGTTGCTTATATAGTCATTTAATTAGTGCTAAGAGTCCACAGGAAGAAAAAAATCTGACACTGAATAGTCATGAAGACAAAGGAAAGCAGAGCAAGGCTTTCCAACACCTCTTTAGCCCACTGGTTGGACTGTGTCTGAAACACATATAGTACATAAAAATATATACCCTTATCTATAGGTGACTTCTCGCTGGCTATTGAAAGGGAAGAAAGTCAACAGCATCAAATCAATAATCCTGCTTCCTGCAGTACCTCCATTCTCCTTCTGTATATGCTACCTTTCAGCAAACTAGTGCAAATTCATGGAAACAAGAGATCCAGAAGCCTAGAAAGTCACAGGTGTTATTCTTTCATGGTCAGATTGTTTCCTAAGTTAATTTAGCCATGGCTCTATTCTCTCCAATTTTAAGTCCCAAAGCACTTTTCTAGACTTCATGAGAGTTGCTTCTGTGCTGTGCTGACAAAATTAGCTGAAGCCTTTGAAATTTCAGTAGCCCAAGCCAGTAGGAGTGGGATGAACACAGGGTGGGGGAGGTTCTGGTCATTTTAGCAATCTTAATGTTAGGTGCTCAGTGAACCAGTCTTCCCAAAGTGCTTATATATGCTCTACGTGGAGAGAGGAAGGTATGTTTGAAGCCTGCTATGAGAGTCTGCCCTCCTAGGAGAAGTAACTGCCTTTGTGAACTTTACAGAGAATTTATTCACCCACTTTGGGAGAACTAGTCCCCTAGATGCCATCGACAGGCGGAAAGGATTCCTCCACTAGCATTTCAAATGAAAGCAGAATTAATTACCTGTGAGGATCCCTCCAGCCTAGAAATGTTACCAGAAAACATAAATCCCCATTTAACTTCTGCCCCCAAGATATCAGTGGGAATCTTTCCATCAGCTTCACGGGTACCAGGTATTTTATATCCCTGTAACAATCACAGTTGTTTCTACGTGATTTTGAACGACAACATCGCTTGCTGTCAGCTATCCAAAATTTTACTACCCACGAGCCTCCACATATCCCAGCAACAAACTTCTTTCATAACTTCCGTCTACACGTCAATGAAATGTATGGCTTGTAAAGAGCAGATACAGCTAAATAAAGTAGGCCGAGACAGTGGAGCAGCGCCCGGGGGCTGTTCCATTTCCAAAGCGCCTGCTTTCCCTTTCCAAGAGCGCGTCTCCTCTGCATGCTTCCCGGCGTGGGATGGCTCCGTGGTGGAAGTGCTCCAGCTCAGCCGGGTAACAAAGCGCAGCCACATCTGGCAGAAGAGCTGCGAGACGCTCGTAAATTACGGCTGATGCTGGTAGTGCTGTGATGTGCTGCGAGGATCCCTTTGAAGAGCCAAACCCATCTATAATTTGATAAATCCAGCACTGCTTCCATCACCGGGGAGCAGAACGAGGGCTGTTTTGGAGCACCGGAGAGCTGCAGCTGGAACGGGTCTCAATGAACGCACTTTGCTCCTTGTCCCTCTCTTCCGAACGACTTCCCACAAAACAGGAGAGGGGCACCCCACGCCCCGACCCACCACAGAAACATATGAGGTATCAAAAGAAATAAAGACACACTAATAAACACTGGGGTCTTCTGGCGTCTCTGCACCGCTCCGAGACTGATGCTCACTTTTTCTGATGCTCCAGCAGCCTTAGGAGACAGCCTGCGCCTGCGCTCTGCTCAGAAATCAGTGGCCTATTCTGCAAAATGCCAAAAGGAATGAAATATGTCAGCAAGGCATTCCCAACAGAACTTCTGGAACTTCTGAGCCAGAACTTTCTCTAGGTAATCGAAAGGCTTCAAGATATGAGGTATATAGTCTCAGTCTACATTTATCACAAATATTTTTAGACTTCATCTACACTATAAGAAAAAAGGTTGAATAAACCCAAAGCTTCACTTTCACACAAGTATTGGACACTATTTTCTGTTTGTTCCCCTGTATCAGAGATTTCTTTTAATTATTTTGACATATCTCATTCTTCTGCCCCAATCACAACCCATACAAAGCTGCTCAAACATGGTGAGGAATTCAGTGAAAAAAATGTCTAATTTCATGGAGTTTCTTGGAAGGAAATTCAAAATTACAGTAGCAAATGTCACCAATATTTTGAAATCTGACATATTTAAGATAGCTGTTGCATCCACAGACTTTACTGTATCTGAAATAGAGATATTTTTGCTGTGTGTACTGCTGAAAAGGAAAGAAGAGGCAAGAAAATAGAAGGCATTCCAGTGAGTCAGGGACTAGACTGGCACCAAGGGATACATTTCAATGCCTAACTGTGCTAAAGATTTATGGAGTAACTCAGGGGCACCATCATCCATTTACCAGGGACTCCCTGCTTTGTAGCCTTAAAACATACTTGGTGCATCATTCTTCTCTTGTTGAAATACTATATAAGTTAAATCAATCATTGATCATGTTTCCAAGTCATGACAACTATTCTAACAAAATAATTAAATAAAGTGGAATATTAACTCATCTTGTTCTGGTATGTCTCTTAAGAAAAAAATATATGTATTTTTGTCCCAGTTAAACAAGGACTGAAACTTCGGACTCTCCCACTGGCTGTGCATTCAGTGCTCAATGGGCTACAAAGCAGATGTGATTGATAAACAAAAGCAAATTTAGAGAGTTTGTTCCCCTTCAGCTCCATCACGTCCATGCTGATACAAATCTGCTGACCTCAGAGCAGTTGCTCAGAACGGAATGCAGAGCAAAGAGAACCAAATTGAGCATCTTAGCTAAAAAAAAAGCTGGGATTTTTCTCTTGCTATGTCTAGCCTGGTTTGCCTGCCTCCAAACAAACAGAAACAAAATGTTGGGGGACAATTCCCAGACCTTCCCTTCACACATGAGCTATCCACTTCATTTAGCTCCCTGACTTGTTTATATTTTTGTTCAGAATGTGTGAAACAAATATATATGGATAAACACTATTTTCCTCTGTGCCAACAGTTGCATTGGGGTCACTGGTACCTTGTGTCTTGCCTGATACAAAAATGTTTAAAATACATATATATTAAGAATGGCTTCTCTGTTCTGAGATGAGAGAAGAGCGAATGTGCCAGTATTTCAGCCTTCCAAGTTTTATAGACCATGTGGGCTGCGGTTGAGATCAAAGATATAGACATATTTTCCCTTAGAAAGCCAATAATGAGTGGTTCCCATAGAGATGGAAAAGATAATTCTGCAAAAAAATAAAAAAGTGGAAATCCTCCAGGTTGCATCTAACCCTTTACATTTGCACAGACCGGCTACTCTGCTGCTGTAAATGAGAAGCTGGTACAGCTACACACAGTGACACCAGAGGAACCGCTGAGCCATATGGTCTAATTATTTTTGTGTGTATGTACTTTCCATGTATAAATGACTTTCAGGATTGCTGTCAGCAATAAGCAGAGCGCTACACTGTCGTGGTGCCAGTTCTCATCATTTCAGTTTGGTTTGTCACAAATGGCATTTTTCCTAAACGTCAGCACCTTAACTCAGTCAATTAAATGAGGATCTCAGCTTTCACCACAGACAGACATCTCTGGCCTTGAATCTGGAAGATCAAAGCTTGAAAATATGACCTGACCGGACCTCTTTTAAGTCTCAAAAAATGAACATAAGCAAATGATTGTGGTTCTTCTGGTTTTTGGGGGGTTTTGCTTGTTTGTTTGTTTCTTTCAGGGGACGTTTATCCTGTGCCTGTCACATTGTGCTGGGGACACGTCTCATGGGCTCTGCATGTCAGGCACAGCCAAGGGGAGATTCAGGAGATTTGGGAATTATTTTCCTCCAGTGTGTTTCATTTATAAATCTATTACAAATTCCAATTAAATACAAAAATTTTATACCAATGCTTTCAAAAGAGACCTTTATAAAATTATTTTCAATGTTTTATGGAGTCTTTTGCAGGTTGCTAGCTGTATGGACCACAGAGAGGGCTTATAACACACCAGTAAAATTAGATGAATTAAAATTTACTCTATTGCTACATTTACATAATTCTAAAGGTATATTTTTTAAGAAAAAAAAAGAACAGCTACTTGTTGCATACTATATGCAACCCAAAAGTGATACTTCAACACCATCTCTTTTAAACAGAGGAATGGAAAATTCAAGTCAATTGAATAAAATCTCAATATATGGATTACCCGACGAACAGAAAAATAATTTTGCCAAGCAGCGTCCTACTTCTTATGATGACTAATGGCTATGTATTACCTTTCTCTTCACAAGAGAACACCCTGGTAAAATGGTTTGGATGATAACAAATTGTGATCTCCATTTTTTGAGAATGGATCAGACTGATACCTAGTTATCTTTTCCAGAGAGCTTTGACTAGCAGGAAAAGAGATGGGAGAGGTGGGCAATATTTTAAACCTTGATTAGTTAAAGGTCTTTTTGCCCTGTATGATGCAGCACTGCAAGGTGATGCCTGTCCTTCTGGGGCTGGAAGCCAGGCTCAGAAAAACAGGGGTGTCAGAAGGCTTGCAGGACACATATCCCACAAAATCTGCTAGCTAAAGGCAGAAAAAGCTCCTTGTCAGTCTTGAACTGAAGCAGATAATCAGTGTGGAGATAGGGCACTGGTTGCACCCAGCGCTGTACAGTAGACGGATTCCTTCCCGCAATGCCTTCAATGAGACTGTACTTCCAAACAGCAAGACTTCTCCCTTCATGCTATTTTTCTTTGCTAAGCATACATTAAAGTAATATTATAATAGCTGTATCATTTTGAAAAATCCAGGATGCTATTGGTCAAAAAGCTCCTTGTGGTGACGACTGCTGCAGTCCTATAGCACCAATGAGGTGCAGGACCTATAGACGCACGAGAGTCTGAACCAAACTTCCCAGGAGCCAGAGGCTGATCCCTGGCTGGGCACCACTGACAGTGGGGATTAATCTTTTCTGAGATGCTGACATCTGTCTTCATGCTGCATTAAAATATAATTCCCTCCCTTTCCACTGCTCATTACGTGCAGAAATCTTCTTTGAAAGATAAAAATAGCATTTATGATTGATTACACAGTGTTACTTGATTTCTTTTTCTTCTATTAGCAATTATATCATTTTAAAATTTCAAAACAAAACATGACGTGTGAACAACATTTTAAAAAGGTCTTATTTTGGAAATAGAAGAACTTTATCTTTCCTCCACAACAGTATTTTCAAAAATACCTGTGTGATTTAGTAAAGTACTTGCATTTCAACAGGACTGCATTTCCCAATGAAAATGGTTTGTTGGCACTTGTCCAGCCAGGTCTAATTACTTCTGCTTTATGTGACTAAGGACAAATTCAAGCTTATACATCCTAGCTGTGATGTCTGTCATTGCCAAAGTTTAATCCTGTGTAGCTTTCTGCTGTTAATTATTTATTCACAGTCTATGCTGAATAAATAGCAGTGAAAAGACCTGTAGAAGGAGCATATTTCCTCTGGCATTTCTTGAAATCAATGTTTTACTGTTCAAAGCATCTGACACTGTACATGTTGTTTTTTCTGTTTCAAAGATAGATTATTTGATTTCATTTTTTTTCTATTTTGCATTGGATATGTCATTGCTCTTAAAATAAAATGTCAGGATATGAACTGTAACAGAAACTCTGTCATAGTTTGTGGTGCTGCAAAATTCCCCTGCTTTCATTAGTATTTAAGTTAAGATTTTTAAGATCCAAGATGGATGTTGATTAGTTTCCTTTCTGCTTCACCTCCTGAAATTAGGTGAACTAAATCATATGCAGAAACAACCTTGCTTCCACTTCCTCTGTGAAATAAAATATTAATTGACCTCTCTCAGTTAACTATTTGCAAACTATTTCTTGACCCTCAGTAAAGGCTGAGTTTGGGTTTAAACCACAAAACAAAGGGAAGCTGAACTCCATCCAATTTCTGCCCAAGCTTTGCCCATTAGCACAGCCCAGGCTGATCATTCTGTACCTCAGTTTCCCAGTCTCTAAAATCAGGGTAATTGTTTGATCAAGACTGAAAGAAGGGGGGAAAAAAACATTTGACAAAACATTCCCTGGCTCCTTTCAAAGCTGAACCTCCATCTCTTCAGTGAGCTGGTAACACTCAAAGCACGTCTAATGCATGGGGATCTCATAAGACTTTGTAAACTTAAGCCCATTAACATTGATATTCTGCCCTATGAGCTGTGAAAGAGCTGCTGTAGAGACGTAAAGCCCTGCTACAAACCACAGACAGATTGATCATAAATACATGTTTCTGTGACATAAAAAGTAATTTAAGGATGTTTCCTACTGTCTTCATTGCTGTGCAATAAGTCAGTTTCCCAAACTGACCATCAATAACCCAGGGAAGTTGGGAGTTGGAAAAATAGTTGTGTAGTGTTAGAAAAGTTATAAAATGGGAGGTTGCTTATATTTTCAAGCATTTAATTGATTATTAGCTGTGTTAATCATAGAAAGAGTAAGTTTAAGAGTAAAACCAATAATCATAATGACTTGGACCTCCTCTGTCTCAGAGGAATGGGACAGCAAGAATCATAAACTGTTGGTCTTTATGGAAACCAAGTTACAAAAGACAAGAGTCGGGGCAGGAACCTTGTAAATTCCTTAATGATGGGATGATCAATAAGAAGGGATTTCTCAGCTTTCTGTTTGATAAAAGAGCATCAAACACACACACACACACACAAAGATTCAAAGTAAGCAGAAAAGGAGTCTCCCTTGTTAAACTGAGGAACTCCTTGATGCTCTGGATATGGAAAATGTGCTGGGCTTCTAGAAGCTACCAGACAAGTTTATAGATGAAGAATCCACTCAGAGCTATCGAATACAGAGGTACCACCTTTGGTTCATCTGTAAGTCACCACCAAGAAGGAAAACACCCTAGAGAAGCACTATTACCCATTTGCCACCTTCTTGTCCTCCTCCCTGGAGCACTAAGACACAAACTCCCAGCCTATACAGATGCTTGCTTTTACTGACCCTCCCTCCCAACAACTGACAACCTCTGTTTGTCAGGAGGTCTTCAGTGTCTTCTCCATGCGGGACTGAGTGCTTCCACCTGCAGACTGGGACTCCCCAGCTCATGTTCTGCACCTTAGAAAAGCAATACTGCTACCAGCAATTAAAGGCACTTGGCAGTTCTTGGATAGTGTAAAGATTTTCACACCTGCAGAGGAAACAGCTGCAGCGGTTTTGTTTGAGCAGCAGTGAGCAAGATAACATTAGCAGCAAATAGAGGTGTTTATGCTGCAAACATGTACAAGTGCATCTGAACTGAGGAGCCAACATGGCTTTGGAAAGGCTTAATGAAGACAGGTGAGTGCATGGGGAGAGGGCGAAGTAGGGTCCTGTCTGCAAAAAACACCTGTGATGAAGGTGTGATTTCATGGGGAATGTTTTCCCTTTCAGCAGTGTGTTTTCCCTTTGAGGTGAAAATATAGGAGCTTCTCCCAGCTGGCACACAATCCTCTAGATTGTGGTGATGTGCTTGGGTGGCTGCACGGGTAAAGTGGCTGCTGCAGTGAGTGCTGGACTGAGATTCAGCACACTGGTGTTCGCTTTCTCATTCTAGCACAGCTTTCTGATGCTGTCCTCACAAGTGGCTTAAGCTTTGGAGGCCGCAATTTCCACATGAGGAAGGGGTTCTGAGAATGCATCCTTTGTTGTCTTGGCTCCTGAGCCTGTACGTTCCTCACAGTGAGTATTAGCTGTCACGCTACCTCTGTGGGGTGCCCAGCACAGTGCGGGCTACAGTTCATCTGGTGTATCTAGACTCTGCTGTAGTAATAAACCAACTTTCATAACTCATAGCTCATTCTTTGTGAATGTGGTCTTAATTGTCCCCTGCTCGCCACTTCCATCTTCCTTGCAGGGGATGCATTTTGATGATTTTCATATGAACACCCCCATAAAGCTTACCATACCAAGCTGTCTCCAGGATATGTAATACCTATTTCTTGTCTATTTTTTAAGCATCTCTATTCCCATTTGAAAACCTTCACGAAACCTTCTCCTCCCACGCAGGAAATGGAGTTTTTCGGTTCCTTAGAGGCTCAGACTTCTCAAGAGCTGTGCACCTGGGTAAGTTATAGTTTCCATAGAGCACATGCTTTTCCAGTGTCTCCCCAGCGCATTTTTCCCTGTGGTCATCAGGGATCTCATAACAAATGTACATGTGCATGCTCTGAGCTGCCAGCAGATCGAGCATAAGAGAGTGGATCCGAATGGAAATTAAAGCCTCCTTTCAGGAGACCTCAGTCGCTGTGTTGTTCTAAACCAGAAGCACTCGTGAGAAATCACTACCAGAGAAATGAACGGGCAAGCCAGAGCAAAAATAGGCCCGCAGAAAGGTGCAGGCTAACATGTTTAAGAAAAATGCAGCAGAATCTTGTTAACAACCTGTTAACCTGTGCCTTGTGAATCTACTTGAGGATTATTTATGATTTTATCAATCATATTAATGAAAGTATTATAGTCATATTAGCCCCTTATGTTGAAAGAAACTTCTGTCCATCAAACATTCATCTGAGACCTAATTCAAACCCCTTTTTCTGACTGGTTTACGGGGGAAATCAGCCAGAGCTGATCCGATTCTAATCTCATGTCAGTGCTTTCTTTGCTCCAGTAATGCTGCTCCTGATGGATGTGGGGGTAAGCAAGCACAGAACCAGCTCCTACGTGTGTTGGGTGACATTCCAGGTTTTTGGCAGTGGAGAGATTTATAATCAAGGGAGGCAAAAAGTTAGAAACCATGTGTTGGGAGAAGAAATAAACATCCTGGGTTGTATCCGATCACATAGGCTTGTTGCAGGGGTCTGGTTCATGAGGGACTTGGAATCAGGTACAAAAAATGAGCCCTTAAGTCCACAAAATGCTGACATTCCCCACCTATTAAATTAAACAGGAAATTAGTGTTGAGGGGAACTCGCAGAATCATTAATAACTATTTTGTTTTGTGGGAAACTGAGTGGATATCCATCTCTCTCGCTGTGTGCTGTTCTCCTGCTCACATGAAAACCTTCACCCTGCAGACATGTCAAAATCTTAACATGTACATTCCCATCCAGCGCTGTCTAGTGCATGATGAGAGGGTCTGGTAGGTGTTAGAGTAGAGTAAATATTTTGAGGAATAGAGTAAATGGCAGCCTGTTCTCCCCACAAGGCTTTCTGTCTGAATTTGCAGACACATGCTGAAAAGCAGCTCCATAAAAAGACATGGGAAGTTGCTATCTCTGTTTCATTCATGACTCCCATGCTGAGAGCTGGGTCCTCCCGCTCCGGCTCGTGGAGCGGCATCTCGCTCAGTCCCCAGATTTCAATGGTGCTATTCATACAGAGTGGGAAGGCAGCATCTGGACTTGCACTTTACAAGTTATTTTTTGGTTTGCCCAAGCTTGCAAACAGCGCAAATGCTGAGCAAATCACCCTCCTATAGCAATAATAATTCTGAAGTTTCTGTAAAGTCTGTTACAAATAACATTTACTCATTCTCAGACAATCTCTGTAATGTTAATGAGTTGTGCATTATCTTGGCAGGGAAGGAGAGTGATTCTACCCTTATCAGCCTAGGACTAAACACAAACTGCTATTCCACGTGGGTTAAAGGTGTCAGAATCATCCCCAGAGAGACCAGGTAACATTTACGTTATGGACACCACGGGTGTAATAAGAGTATTTGAAGTTTTTCCCTAGTTGTGTATGCCTGTAAAACCTTTCCCTAGCAAGGAGAGTCATTCTTAATACTACTCTGCTTCTCTGATCACAGAGATGTTAGAAGGCTTGTGAACCCTTCCTGTGAAGCAGAGATTTGTAGTGTGAATCCCTAAACAAGGGCATATGCCACTACAAAGACATTATTTCTCCAACCATTTCAGAGGAGTTATCACATGCATAAGAAGCTTGACTCAGTTTCTTCCTTCAATAACGTAACTGCAAAGATTTAACAACAGCTCTTAGTTCTGAGAAAAACACCTGCCCTAAGTGGTTCTAGCAGAGCTTTGTTAATGCTTCATTCATGCTCATTTTCTTCAGGCAAACTGTCACTATTAGTCAACAGCTCCCGCAGACATGGTACATTCATCAGGTTCAAGTAGGCAGAAAAGAAAATGAACTTGTTATATCAAACCTGGCTCTTTGAAGCTCTGCAAAACAAGCTCATTGCTGCCTTGGGGAGCCCTGCAGAGCCACGTCAGCCTCCTGAAGAGCAGCCCAGCTCTTCAGGTGCCAACGTGACCGTGTCTGGGTGCCCATTGAGGTCTTTCAGAACGAGCCTCGCTCCTGGCCGTGGCACAGTTATGTCCCCTCATCCCGATCCATATCCACACGGTCACCGAGGCAGCTCCTAATCCCTTCCTGGCCACAGCGGGTAACCCACGGCCTCAGGGCCAGCAGAACTGACCCCAGCTACGGGCAGGCTCAGCGTGGCACTGAAATTCCTTACAGGAAATGGTTCCTGGCATCAAATCAGTGAAGAAAAATAGAGGAATGCTCATCTGCAGACGTTTTCCTTGTGCATTCCCAGGCCATGCTGGCTCTGGCATGTCCCCCTCTCTTTTTCTCCCTCTCAGTGAGTGCAGCCAGATCTCCACAAGCAGCACCACTGGGCTGGGCTCCACGGCCATGTGAAAGATTAAAAAACCCCAGCTTAATTCCTAATCTTAGGGCTCTTGGCCCCCTGCAATGGGACATACAAAACCAATTGTGTCCTTGTATCCTGGCTTCTTCACTAGTCCCCTCTCTCCACACATAAGCTTTGCCAGGCAGAGGAAATCTACAGGCTCCTTCCCCCTCGAGCGACTCAGACGGCGAGTGGATTCAGCTGCTGCTGTAAAGCCTGACGGATGCACAGAGGTCCAAGGAAAGAGCGGGTGCAAGAGGCCAGCTTTACTGTGCACCTCTGCCTGCATCCACGGGGTATGGCCTGGGGTGTGATAAAACGCAGCAGGTCTGAGCAGCGGCAATGTCAGATGGTCACACAGCTCTTTACAACATAGGTCAGGACGAAAAAAAAAAAAAAAGGCAATATGGATTTGACTGGAATATAAATCCTCAGCAGAGCTGGCCAGGAAGGGGAGCAACAGCAGATGGATTGTAGAATGAGAAGTTCACCACCGAATCCTTCATGCTCCACAGAGCTCATCCTACAGCAGGGTCTGTATAGACTCTACACATACAGACACACTATGGGTGCCCATGCTCCAAAGCTGGCAGGAAGCATTATGATCACTGTGGTCTGTACAGAACAGGCTTGCCTATCTCACCCAGCAAACTGTCTACCAGGGAATAGTCCCCTAAACAAAGGATAAATCCATCCCACAGGCAGATTCTCAAGGCAAGAGGGGGAGCATTTGAATGGGAATGCATAGAGAAACCTGTAAAAAACTGTAAAAAAATTGTAGTGGAAAACTTTCCCCCAATCCATGCGCCAGCAGTCACCCTGCACAGCGTTAACTTGGAGACCAGCAGGCTGCTGGAGGTGACAGCTTTCCGGGGAGATTTAAAACCGAGGTCCCTTCTGACAGCTTAAGCCTTTGCATGTATATAGCACTTCACCTGCCCAAATATTAACTGATTCATGGTTAATTAACTTGTGGCTATAAATTTCCCCTGGCACTTTTTGCAAGACTCAGGACATGAATGTTAAAGCAAGTGTCCCAGGCAAATTGCAGCTCTGTAAGGAAAATAACGGGGCAGATCATCGCCTGGTTTAGTGCAGCTATGTAGATTTACTCGAGCCCAGGGCCTGACCTAGTCGCTCTTGAATTCATTAAAGCAGACGGCAATGAACTGCAGAGCTCCTTCCTTTTACATAACTAACTCCCTGCAAAGGCAGAGGATGTGGTACAAACCAGTGTTTTCACTGCTCCCTTCTACTGAGATGACTATTTCTGCATAGCAATAGGGGAGCAAAGGAGGCAAGGTGGCCCAAAGCAATGGAATTGAAGGAGTGCTACAAAACCACTCTCTATAAAGGTTGATATTCATAGCACATCCTAGCCCTTTGCTTGAGAGGATGCAGACAGAAAGGAGAATTTTACTCAAAAGAAAACATAACACCCAGTTTGGGAGCAGTTATACGGGTATAAAGGTGCCTTAAGGTTGAGAAGAATATCTGTCATGACAGGAACTGGTCTTATGTAAGATGCAACTTTTTAGCTTTTTGCTGTCATTGCTTTTATAAAGATCATGTCAGCAACAACTCTGGCAAAGCAGAGCACATGGACGCTGCTCACCTACTTTGACTTTGACAGCACAAACATTCATTTGCAACAAGCTGAACTAACCATGCTGACTTTGCATCAGAACCAGAAAAGCACCTTTATATATATATGCACACATATATATTCATCGAGACGTATATATTGAGATACGCGTGTGTGTGTATATATATATATATTGATTTGCATCACATTTGCTAATACAGACAATGGCCAAGGGGCAAGAAATCTTCAAAATAATAATGTTACCATGGATGAACCCTAA
The DNA here is from genome assembly GCA_013389825.1 of Crypturellus undulatus. Classification (NCBI taxonomy): domain Eukaryota; kingdom Metazoa; phylum Chordata; class Aves; order Tinamiformes; family Tinamidae; genus Crypturellus; species Crypturellus undulatus. The sequence continues at coordinate 96,844 of VWPW01022622.1, forward strand.
ATTTGGGCTGGATACTGTAGGAAAAAATAAAATAAAAAAAAGAAGAAAGAAAATACATATTACAGTTTCCAATTCAGCTATGCTCTAAGAGGCAACAGGAAGATGCTGCCAAATGGAAATACAAGGACATGAAGCAACAAGACATTACAAAGTAGTGGTACAAACAAAAGTAATATTAACGTGTTGGTAGTAATCAGCAAATTTGCTAGCGGAACAGTGGCAAAGGTGTGTTTGTAAGAGGGATTTCAAGGGTAGCTATAGCAGTCCAATAGTACCAGTAGCCACCTCCACACAGGAAGGAGGGAGGCAGCAGCATTCATACAGTCAGACCTGATAATAGTTCTCTTTTTTTGGATGCAGACAAACGATAAAGGAATAGGGTACAAAATAACTTGTGATATGGCAACAGCAAAGAGGTGACCTGCTCTTATCCTCTTGCACAGTGCAAATGCATGAGAATGAAATGAAACCAAAGGAAAACAGCCACTATCGAAGGAGGGAAACCCTTTTTTTTATGTACAAGCTATTAGTAACCTGGGGAATTCATTATCGTGCGATTTCACTGGGCTAGGGCACTATCAGGATTTGGGAAAAAAAAGAAAAGAAGGGGGATTCTGACATTTATCTCGAGAAAGGAAGCATTCATGGTATCACTGAGAAATAAAGCGGTATTAACTTAGTATCAGTTAGAATGCGCCAGGAAGAAATTCACGCTCCAGGCAGTTCCTCTGCAGTCAGCTGTCAGCTCTCCTGTAAAAGGAGCCTGCTCTGAATGCCGCTTGCTGGACCTGGGAGAAGGGCGATCTCTTTAATATCTATAGGAACGGAAGTGTCCGCGGCAATTAAAACTCTTAATGAAGCTCGGCTGTGCGGATTACGCGATGTCTAATCAAGTCTGAGGTCACGGTACGGCCCAACAGTGCGAGCACTAACAGAGCCTCTCTTCTCCAGTCAGTGGCCTATTTACACTCACAGGAACTCATTGGAAACCTCCACCTCTCCGTTACGTTCGGTTGCAATCGGATCGTGGGCTCCAAACCAGCCCGGGAGCACGTGTACTACATGAACACATGCGTGCCGCATCTCATGTGGCAGCACAGGGCTCATTCTGCTGTGAAACCCGGCTGGGAAAGCAGCTCAGACCACGCACCGCGGCTTCTCTGAGCCCTGCACCACGATGAGGGCCGGATTGGCGCCAGCACATTACAGAGGATGGGGAGTGGAGGACGAGGCAGGGGCTGTGCAGCCCCATCCAGCGCATCCCGCTGCTGCACCCGCACTTACAGGTGAGAGGGTTTCCTTGTGCAGAGCAGATTGGTGCTGGGGTTCGCAGCCATCCCCGGGTCAGGGCGGGTTTTGGCACCCCGTGCACCAGGGGGATGCGCACAGGCACGCAGGAGGACCCGGGCAGCGATCTCCAACCTCCAGGGTGCAAGCGCTGCCGCCAGCCCTGCCGCAGCCGCCCGGCTCACTTCCCCCCCGCTTTCACAACCGCCTCCGCCACCATCGCCGCCGGAGCCACCGCGCCGTGATTTGTGATGTACTGAAACACGTTTTACATTGCAAAAAGCTCTAATATGTCCCTGGAAAGCAATTAGGAGAGGGTTGCGTATGTGCGCTCGGGTTTGCTCCGCGAGCAGATGTCGCCTTGGCCGCTCGCGCCAGGAGCCTCGCGCGGGATCGGCGTGTGGCAGGGCCGTCTTGGTCCTGCTTGGCCGGGCTCGCTTTTATTAGGCCTTTCTGCAGAAATAAGGAGCCCGGTGAGGCGAGGGGATCTTCCCCTCGGATCTGCTGGTGCAGATTGCGGAGCTGGCAGCAGCAGGGACGCATTATGGAAAGCTCCCAGCAACGGGTAAGTTTTCAAATGAAAGCTGGCTCAGTGTTAATGCGCAAGTAATGTGTCCCAGCTGTCTTTAATAAAACGTCCAGCTGAAACTCAGCATCATAATAAACGGAGCAGGGATTTCACAAACATCCTGGCTGCTCAGAAAGAGACTCTTTTTATTTTTTTTTTATTTTTTCTCAGAGATTGATTAAACATTTCCTGTTTTCAGCTTTCAAGAAAGGTCTTCGGAAGCCTCCCCTGCCGCCTTCGTGCCTCCAGACTCATTTTTCAAGGTCCCTCTGTGATGCTGAGACCCAAGGCTTTGCATGGACCCGGTGTGCGGCCGTGCTGTGGTGGAGAAATGTCCCTGCTGCAGCCCAGAGCACGGCCCTGTTGCGTTGTGTTTGCTGCCATCATCATGGGATGGGATGGCGATCGGTTTTAAGGGTGTCAAGTGCAGACCCAACGCAACAGACCCTGAATAGGAGCCTCCCAGTCTGACACATCCTATTTGCAGACAAGGAATGGAAGAAGTTTTCTACAGCAGGGAAGTAGGCTTGGGAGCATCAATGGCTCCTACTTTTTTCGCAATTAAGATGAAATCATTCTAGATCATCAAAGCTGCTAAGGGTTCAATAACTCACACAGGAGCAAGAACCTTAAACAGCCCTAGCTACTTCATCCCACCTAACTCAGGTTGTCAACCTTTAGACTCACAGTGAGCAGAGAAAAATAGGCACCTTGGGGGGTGCCAGTTCATCTGGATTGATTCTTCTTTAGGATAAAATGGAACACCTTCTGGAAGCCCATGGACAGGGCTCTGCAGCTCGCTCGTGTGCCCACAGCCACCATCCCCATCCATCCCATGGCTGTGTCTGGCAGAGGAGACACCATAGCCATGCCAGCCCCTTTCATCATCTAAGGCTTCCACACCCCTTTTCACCTATTCCTCTCCACCAGGGAATTGGACGAAATATTGTGATTTTTCTCTTCTTTCTTCCTTTTTTTTTTTTTCTCCNCTAGCCATGCCAGCCCCTTTGATCATCTAAGGCTTCCACACCCCTTTCCACATATTCCTCTCCACCAGGGAATTGGAAGAAATATTGTGATTTTTCTCTTTCTTCTTTTTTTCCCTCCAGTCTCCAAAGATCAATCAGAGCTTGAAATTTAGAATGAGGGATAAAAAGCTGCCTTGAGATTCTCCTGTTTTCCTACTTCTGCTGGAGTGTAGCAAGCAAATGGTACGCCTGACCTTCAGCTGAGGTACGTGGGCCTTTTGCCAGCCAATAAAATCAGGTTTCACCAATTAGCTTCCAGTAGTGGAGGATCTGGCTAGAAATAGTCCGCTTTAATCCCAGCTAATGCGTGACAACTTTCAGTGCACTCACTCCAAATATTTAATGGGTTTCAGTGTTTCCTATAGCTCTATAATATCTCCCACGCACATATAAATCATCTCTGCAAGACGGGATAGAGAAAAAAGACTTGAGAAATGATGACTATAATAGAAGTAGAAGCATCTCATCACCATTTCCTAATTTCAGTGGGAGGTATGTGTCCCTATACCTTTAGCATTCAAGTTAGGTCCGTGGTTTGGAAATGACCATGTTTTCTAGGTTGTTATCTTGTTAGTCAAAATTAGAGAATCCTTAATGATTGGGAATTTATATTTTTTTTGGCCTTAACTTTGTGCATTTGACAAGGATGTTGCAAGGATTAGTGAATATTGTAAGGTGGTGATTGACGAGCAGATCGTTCAAAACACAAAGTGCCGCCTCATGCTGCTGCGATGAGGATTTTCGTGGGAGTTTTGGGAGTGACATTCCTAAGAAGCTAGTCTGAACTTGACCTCTCTAGATCATAAAATTACAATACAAGCACATATAAAAGGGAAATACTCTTTAATGCTCATTTTGAATAACAGGCTGGTGAATGGTGAGGACTTCAGTTGCTTCTGGCTACACATAAATTTCTGCAAAACCTGTAACATTCTGAGAGATGTGCCAAGAAAATAGATTGGTTTTCTTTCCCCCGCAGTCTTATTTTACTTTGAATCCTCAGCATTTTCTTTTCCTAAAACAAGGTATCAAAATATCTTGGCTGGAATCCTTCAATGCATACAGCAAAGCACCTTGCCAAAAAACATGGACTTCAAACAGTATTTGTTTGGAGTACCTGAGTTTTCCTTCAGCCTCAGGAATTCTGCTTAGCACAACTCCAAAATATTTTAAAATGAAAACAAAACATTAAACTTTATCAGCCATAAGCAGTTGTTTTTTTAGTCTTTGTACATTTATCTTGGGTAACTGAAAATAAGCATTTTGGGACTTTTCTCAATGCTTGTTATGTGTTTATCTTTTTTTTTCCTCTTCCTTACAACATAATCCTCTTTTGTTTTTAAACACGGTTGCTTCAGCTAGTGAACCGCCTAAGACAATATATAAGTACTTGATTCCCCCTAGTAACATATACCCTGCCTATTATTAATACTTTTAAAATAATTAGCAGTGAAATGTTTCATGTTTTGGGGAAATTTTCCATTTTAGACACTAGTATGGACATCTTATAGATATCATTTAGCATACTTTATATTCTCTGGAGTCCATTTTGTAATCATGCAATCTACCAACCCACAAATCCAGAATTTCAACAACCAACTAAAAAGGTTTGCCAAGAAAGTTTCTACCCAAGAATGGATTTATGTCCAAAATGTGCATTTCTTCAAGAAAAAGGGGGAAGAAATTAAGAAACGTTTCCATTTCAAAGTTGAAAGACAAGAATCTTTCTCAATGATTAAGCTCTTTCACTTCAGTGACTAAAGAAAATATTTTTTTTCCTTCTGAGAAAGAACCAAAGAAAAAGTGAACCTGTGTTTTTGACCTGTCAATGCTGACAGAAAACACACAAAATTAAATGAAATGCAAAATTGAGAACCAGGCCTCCTCCCCTCCCTTTTCATTATTTCGCACAGTAAATGTTATCTTCCCAATTGCAAGAGCATTTCTGATGAAAGCTAAGTCCTGAGTTAACAGACTTAGCCTTATAAAGAGACACCATCCCAGAGGGAAGGCTCGAATGTGCTGAGCCCAACCTTTTGTTTTCAGAGGTTTGCCAATTAAGTTATCGCAGATTGACATTGAGCTGCCATCCGAGCCTGGCCAAAGCACAATACAGTCAATGAGAGGACAAACCCTGGCCTCTGCATCGCAGCCTGCCCAGGACAGGTGGATGGTTTGACCTTTGCAGCAGTTGGGTCTTTTCTTTGTCTACTTCTACAGCCTAGAATTAAGCACTCGCCTCAACTAACTAACCTTGAAAGAGGCCTTCGCACAGCACAACCTGTTGTCTGCTGTACAGCCATGCACGGAGGCCTGGAAAGGGAACAAGCCTCTATTGTTTTGGATGCTGCCCCTTCCCCCAAGATTCCTGGTCTAACACACACAAAGCCAGGATAAAGGAAGCGGTTGTTATTATCCTCCTCCACATCTCCACTTTACGGACTGAGAACCAGGGCAGGGGGTCCCATGACTTATTCTTGGATGCACACCCAAAGTCTGTGCCAGCTATGGTATTTAACCCAGCTCCTTTTTGTCCTAGGCCAATGCTTCATCAATAAGACCCACTTTCTCCCTCCATGGCTTTTTTTTTTTTTTTAAGAAATACACATTTTCAGACTGTCCCTGCTCTTTCACCATGCCACATCATCCTGCTGTCAGCTGTTCCCTGGCTTCTGCCCAAAAACCATAGCCACTGCTTGAGAGCAGCATCATCCCTCTGAGAACATTATCCTGATGCTCTGCTGACACGAGAGGTCCCAAACTAGATGGAGGCTCCATTTAAAATGTCACCTAAATTTACAGCATTTGTATAAAATAGATTTTCCTGTAAAGTAAAAACTTTTCTCACAGGGCTGACACTGAAGTCAGCTTTTGGTACAGCGCTTCCTTGGTTGCAGAGAAGCAACTGATGCTCCCACAAGCCATTATTTCTGGAAACTCGGAGACGGTTATCCAGGGCACCAAAGAGTAGCTCTGTGAAAAAGTGCTATTTGCTAATGGGATGGATGGATTCTCCTCAGCCAGGATGAAAATAACACTAGTACAGGCACAAACAACCCCTTCAAACCACTGTGAATAGCAGCAGTACCATTCTCTAGTGAAAAACATTTTTGGCAGAGCCAGAAGTAAAGCTGATGTCTCCTTACCCCCTACTAATGAAGGCTACTAATGAAGACATGAGTGCCAGGAGTGCTTCCTGTTCATGTATTCACACTCACTCAGACTCCATGAGGATTGTAAGTTATTTCTTTGTTACCAGAAATTGGTAATTTATAATCATCTCATCTGTATTAATTAACAAGCATACTTTTCCCAGATTCGCCAGCAAAGTGAGAGAGCTCATATGTCTTTTCAGGAGATTAGAGTGGTGATTGCCTAGAAACTCCTGCTTCGACCCGCGTGGCTAGTGCTGGGGAGTCTTGTACCAAAACCCTGTGTCTCCTCCCCAATAGCCACAGTGACACCAATGCCATCGAAGCTGGTTTGGGCTCTGCTGTGATTGCATCAGGAAACAAGCCCTGCTTGTGTGGATCTTTTTATGACTGTTTTTGTTCTGTGACTGAATGAAAAACAAACTTTCCAATTCTTTTTTGCACAAACCAAGAAAAAAAAAGATCACAAAAACATTCCTAACAAGAAAGATAGCTTCAGCAAACTGGCTTTTACTGANCAGTGACACTAGTGCCATCGAACCCGGTTTGGGCTCTGCTGAAGGGGCTCTGCTGTGATTGCATCAGGAAACAAGCCCTGCTTGTGTGGATCTTTTTATGACTGTTTTTGTTCTGTGACTGAATGAAAAACTTTCCAATTCTTTTTTGCACAAACCAAGAAAAAAAAAGATCACAAAAACATTCCTAATAAGAAAGATAGCTTCAGCAAACTGGCTTTTACTGACCAAAAAAACAAAATGTAAACAAGCATCAGGAAAGAAGAGTTGGTCTGAAGCCTGCAGGTCAACCACGACAGTGAGATCCATCATGGATAGCGCAGGGAAACAATGGTGCTCACTTTCGACAAGCGTATGGAGGAGGTAAGACCAATATGGGAAGCCACAAGCACAGAGCCTGCCCCTGAATCCCACCTCTGCAATGAGGGGGAGAAGGAGCAGAGGAGAAAATTTCTCCTCCTGCTACCAGGGCTCAAGGCACTGTGGGAGCATTTGCAAACCTCACTAGCAGGGATGGGATCAAGCTCCATAATCAAAGGATGAAGGTTCAAGCAGACCTTCCTGTAGACCCTCAGACTTTCCCTGAAGTGTGCTGCTATTAGGGCTTTCGTTATCTTGTGCTTGTTTGTTCGAGGGTTTCTGCAGTTCCTAATAGTTGGGCCGCAAGCGGTAGCAGAGATGTTACAAACGCTGCCTGCCCCGCAGCATTGGCATTTCCAACAACCAGAGCACGGGAGGGCAGGAGGATGCACCAGAAGTCTCTCCTTAAAGGATTCCACACGGTCTTCCAGATTAAAAGGGTTTGCGTAAACATCGACAGGTTAAAGGTTTAATCTTTATTGTGCAAAATGGGGAAGACAGACATAGAAAACACCTCTGAAATCATCCAGGCTCACTGCCTGCCAGGGCAGGATTATGGCTCTTGTCTGATCCATCCAGCATAATTTTTTTACCAAAGAACCTGCACGCTCATTTTGGCACAGCACCAGAAGTCCTTTCAGACATGGGAACTATTTAAAATCAAATTTTATACATTTCGAGGGAAACCAGTAACCAGCATTGCCATCCAACCTTGGAGTCCCCTCTCAGGGGCTCTTATAGAGACACCCATGTTTTATTTGCTTTATCCCTCACTTTGTTCTATGCCCAGGTAAAGACAGGGCCCACTGAACTGAGTTTTTCTATTACTTCACTATTTTCATCTCTTTTCTCTTCCCACTGTCGCTGAGAAAAGACCATCACTTCCGCAAAGGGAGAGATTAACACTCCCCTTTACTAGCAGTTGCCATGGATTTTTCTTTCCTTATATTTCTGTCATTAGTCTTCCATGTGTGTTCACAACTCCCAAGGGAAGTGTGAATAGTTGTTTGTGTGTGTGTGTTTGGGGTTTTTTTTTGTTTGTTTGTTTTTTACCTCTAGAAATTCCAGGCAGAATTAACATTGTTCCTTCTTTATATTATTAATTGTCCAGAACTTAGCTTATATTCTCGAATACTACAAAGCTCACATATTTGTAGGCTGTATGAGTTCACGGCAGCCAAGTATCACATTCAAACTCTATTCAAAATGTTGGCGACCCCAAAATAAAGTACCAGTGTTCATGAGAACACTCCAGTCCATTTGTGAGATCAGTGGGATCAATACAGAGAAGCCACACTGAATTAAAATTGATCTAAAACATTAGTTTTGGACTGTCCTGGAAGCATGGAGCAGCCCATGGAGGCCATGTCTTAGGTAGGAGAGAAGGAAGGGACTATGTGAAACAGCAAACTGGGCATTGTGCACATTGATATAACCTCTGAGCACCAGAAGCAAACCAAGGAGCCGTTGCAGCCAACCTAGAAATCTCTAAGGTTAAAAGAAGTAAATGGTCTTGCAGAAATGTTTCTCTTTTATAAGAGTTTTTGTGGCTACATTTATATATACATACTGTAAGGTCATTGAGCTCAAGCAAAGAAAACATTTCCTGTCTGTCTGTCACAAAACACATTTCTGACTGGAGTGCAAACCTTGCGATGAACATGTGTTGCCCTTTAGTGAACGTACTGAGGGACATATAAGACATAAGTAACATGGAAGCCAAGAAACATGATGGATAAAACATGCTAGATTTTCATCTCTGGTGGCCATAACAACACACGATAGAAAGTGTAATAAGTATGGTGTTTCCGAGAGGATGTGAGGTTATGGATCCAGCAATATCGGTAAATGGAGTCTGCTCTTCAGTTTGACCACATAATAGCTAAACTGCAGTATTTTCCACACTGCTCAGCTAAACAGCTTAAATTGGACCCTCTCTAAGGCTAAAAGGAATCGGTTTCATCCTAAACAATTCCAAGGCCAACCTGACCAAAGTCTTTAATTCATGCCAGTGGGAGTCAGAAGCTTTATGGTGTTGGTTATTGTTTAATATCCACCGGTGGAACGAAGTGAGATTGCCGTGTTGTCTTTGCTGTGCCTCCTACACAGGCGATCACACATGACAAGCAGCTGATGACTGAGATTACTGACAACAGAGGAGCTCTCAGGGTCTGTTCCCTATTATTTATTTAATTTTTGTTTAGCTGAAGAGCACCAGCCCTGCCTTCTTCTCGCTACCTGGAAGCTATTAGCTCTGCTCCCTTTTCAGAGGCCACACTGCAGACCATACTGCTGACCAGTTCCTGGTATGTTCTTTCATTTCATGAAAGAGATATTTTAAACAGAAATCTGAACGTTTCTGCTCTGCCAGGCACCAGCTGAAACTATGTTCGGAGACACTGTCATGAGGAAATCCAGACCAGAGTTTCCCTCTAAGTTCCTCGAGTTCCAGTTCTGAGCCTCAGTTTTCAGCCAGGTAGGTAAAAATCTTTCACATTTTACAGATGGGGAAACTGTGGTGGAGCAGAGAGTGTAAGAAACTCACCCAAGATCAACAATATATTTTTTTTTTTTGTGGCAGAGTGAAGAGCAGAGCTTAGATCTCCTGCCACTCAGTGGGGTGCTTTCACCACACCACCTTCCTCCCCCCAGACTTCCTTTATGAGCTTGCTACAAATCTGTTCACGAACGGCACTTCAAACCCAGTGGCACCAGTCATCCCACAGAGAGCAAAACAGTGCCCAGGGTTGGCGACTGCATTACTAAAATGCTGCAAAAGTTTGATGTATCGCACACATCTCCTGCAGAAAGACTAGCATACGATCGGGGACGGAGTGTCCCACTGCCATCCGAGGGATGCTGGAACGTAGCTTCAAAGGAAACTTCACAGACTGCACAGAGAAACCACTTGCAAACAGTCCTGTCAACTCGCCTGGGACTTGATGGACCAGACCACCCACCCCAGTGCAGGCATCAGGCCCCATACACATGGTGATCTGTAGGGCTGGAATTCATTTCACCCAGTTTGGATGTCTACAGGGTAGAGCTGGCCACTCTCATAACCTTCAATAGATGATAGAAACAGAAATAGATGATTTTTAGGAAGACATTTGTCTTATCTACTTCAAAGGTCTATTTTACGTTAAGCAGAGTTATGCCCTGGAATATAAAAGAATAGAAAATACGACTAATACGAGAAAATACGAGAATAAACTCAAACTTAAGTACAATTCTTTCAAAAAACTATAAAGTGACACTGACTCATTTTTCTTTTATTTTAATATATATAAATATAAATCTCTTTCATAGATATATGAAATATAGTGCAATATCATTTGACCAAAGACCAGAGGTGATACTTGGGATGACGGGAAATGTTTCCATTACAAAATCCAAGTCAGTTGAGCAGTTTTCATGCACTCTTGTTTATCGATAGAAAAAGTTCATGTTGTCATGTTCTTCTGGGCACAGCAAGAACTGAAGATAAAGAGAGAGCTTCTTCCTATCTTCTTGGTCTCCTGTTTTTCTGGCCAACATTGTACTTAAAACACCCTCTTAGCGGTCACTGGGGTTATGCTCACAGTCGACTCTGTGGCAACGCTGGGCTTTCTGCTACCACCTCCTCTCTCCTCCTCTGGTGTTTCTGGCACATTTGCTTTCACACACACAATTCTACCAAAACAAGACCCTAACCACAGGCTTCCCTCCAGTGAAACACCTCTGGCAATTCACTTCAGCCTCCGAACAGCCTTGTGCACAGTTTCTGGTTTGGGAAATGGCTTCTATTACTCCAACTTGGTTATATTTCTCTTGAGTGCAGGTCGGCTGCAATACCTAGCACTTTAAGGGGTCACGCACAGGTAAAACAAGTAGTAGAGCTTGTCACTTGAGCTCAGAGCCTCCTCCTGACTGCTCCTGGAACAGACCGTGCTTCCCATCCCTTCCTATTTTGCCAGACCTTAACTGTGTGGGCTGCAGTGTTATGCTCCGGATATCTGCTGCAGGCTAAATGTCTCAAGTCCGTTTGAGACAGAGAATTTCAGGATATTTTTTTTTCACAAGGCAAAGGAAAAACACTTTCTTTCGCCCACTTTCAGCAAGCCGTTCTGTGAGCAGTGAGAGTAATGAAATGTGGTTTCGCCTCAGTGCGCATCCTTCAGCCACTAACACAATTCTTCTGCGGTCGCCCCAGTTCCCCCTGCTCTGCTGCACCACAGAAGCCAAACAGTAGGTCTGCAGGACGTGGATGAACACAGCAAGCTGGATGAAGTTCAACAAGTTCTCCCCATTTTGGGAATGCCATCTGCATCTCTATCCCTGAAACTCAGCTGCCAGTTTTCTTGGAACTTGCAGAAATTTCATTGCTTTGGAGATCTTCTTTCTCCCAGTTTGAAATTGGTTAGGTGGTTGGAAAGGGAAGTCAGATGGAGAGAGGGATAGACTGCATGGTCTTTTTTCACATAGGTCAAAAATCATTATTCAGCCTTTATTGGTGGTATTACTAGATCTGCTTAAAACGTACTTAATAGTAAGTCTGTACTTTAGCATATACCTAAATATTGAGGAGAAATGAACATAAATGAAAGGTATAACCCAAATCCTACTGGGCTGTTCAGCACCTCTGCAGCTTTGGATCAGGCCCGGGAAGAGGAACAAGTGCTGGCAGGTACTTTCAATCTGGTATTTATTTTGAAGAAACTAAACAGTGAATGACCCTCTATATTTTCTACTAAAGACAACATTTTACAGAGTGTAGAACTAGGTTTGTGTTGTGGGTACAACCGTTCCGTACAATTAAAAAAAAAAAAATCTGTCAAATTCTGTTAACATGATGACTGCATTAAAGCAAGCAGTTGTGTGCTGTGGCAACGTGGGGAAGGTGTTGAGGAGTAGTGATCATCTGCACAGATGTATTTAAAGCAGCTGTAAAGGAAGATGGTAGTGGGCTATAATCGACTCCACATTTACAGCTTTACTGGCACCAGCAAGGGACTGTAAGAATGTTCTTGACAGTGAGAGAAGAGCTGGTTTCTGGGATAAATTAGTGTAGTATCCTCCAAGATTAATGGTTTCAAGAGGTTTAGCCCAGGGGTTCATTGCAGGGGATCAGTCCAACACATGAAACACAAGCAGCCCCCAGGAGTCTGCTCCGAACACTCACCTTATGACTTGGGGCAGGGCAAAACAGCAGCTTTCTTCAGCAGCCTGCTACTCGTTTGTGAATAGAAATGCTACACTGAGTATGTCACATGAAAATACGAGCATGGTGATGGGCTGAGGGAATGTCAGAGAAGAAAACAACTTGTTTCTAGAAGTGCTATCTAAAATATGAAATACCTGATAGCTTAGAAGAGTTAATGAGCACTGGCCAGATCAGAACAGATATTCCCACAAAAGACATTGGTTAAATGGCATAGTTTGGGGCACTAACAGAGGAGGTACCAGTGCAGGAAGGATTTTTCATCATTTCTTGTTGAAAAGAGTGGCCATTTGGGTTCAGTCGGAGCAGGTAGGTGAGGTGCCATGGCGAGCTGTGTATTGCCCACTTCTCTCCCCCTCTACTCTACTAGCAAAACAAACACCAAGACAAGCCCCCAGCTGGCCATCCAGCTTGTTCTGTAAACCAAGAATCACGCTATAGAAAACCGTGGCTCTGGGTGTATTATTTGGCCTGATGAAACACCCACAAGTTAATTCAGAAATTCTTGGACAGTAGAGCTACAATATTAGCCATTCTCCTGCCACCAGCCCTTCTGCTGTCACAAGAAGGAACACACAAGCAGGCCTTTTCATAGGCCTCAAAGTTTCTGAGATACTCAACAAAATGAACAATTCATCCGCTGTCACATGAAGTCCCTGCTCCTTGGTTACTGCATAAACTTCCTGAATGCAGGAACATGCATGTAATTACCAGCAGCCCTAAGGTTAGCATAAATCAAAGTGAGAAGTCAGCTGCCAGTGGCACTTCAGAGGCAATGCCCCTGTCTCCGATGGAGCTGAGCTCAAGCATTAACCTCATCCAAGTTCCTGAATGGATCACGGTTTGTAATGGGTTGGCACAAAGCTACATTATGCCACAAACTGCACCTGCTTCTAGAGCTACAGTAGCAGTGGCAAATAGAGATGCCACCTGGCAAGATGGCATTTCCTGAATCCTACAACGACAAGACAAAAAAAAAAAAAATCCCAACAAACAGATGGTGTCTACAGAAATGGGAACTATATGGAAACAACAAAGGGCATTACAACGACGACAAATATACTGTTCTCAGCCCTCTCTAAACTGACGCACACACCCTTAGTGGGTGGTAAAGGCAGGCCTAAATTCAGGTGCTTTCTCTGCCTGGAGAAAGGCATCTTATTTCTCAAGTTCATTGCTCCTCAAACTGTATGAAAAGATTAGAATCACAAAGACTCATTGAGCAGTGTCTGTCCCTGAGCATAAAGACAGCAAAAATTAAAACCCAAGGAGTGACATTGCTAGAAACAGGCCATCTGCAAAGGGCTGTAAATTTGACTGCGCCCCCAAGTCATGGCTGATGGACTTGGAAAGTGGAAACAAACTGACTGAAAGCAAGCAATGAGTGCCAGGAAGAATATAAAGTATGGGAATACAAGAAGTGGGGAGGTGTTCAAATTTGCAAGAGGAAAACAAAAGTTTGTTTATCCCAATGAATTCATTCCAAAACTTGGAAGTAACAAACTATATCAGAGGTGCCTCTGCCCTGGGATACTGGTTCTGACAGTGTCTGGCTCCAATTGCAGCCACCAATTATGGAATAAATGGCCTTCAAGAGAGCTACTTCCTAACCCACAATAGTTAGGCCCTGAAACATAAGAGTTTGTGTCCTTCCCAAAGCTCTTGTTTATCTGCTCTTTAAAGTGTTGTGATTATAATGCTGGATACTCTTGTAATCTACAGAAATAACTTATCCGTATAGCAAATTAGTTACTGAATCAAAACGGTGAAGATTTCACAACAGGCTGAAAATAACAATTGCTTCTCAAGGCTCTGAAGGAGCTTTAAAAATCACAGACAAGATTCACAGGAGGCACCCGAAGTTCATGCTCACGGAGCTTCCATGACCCGAGTCTTGGAAGTTCTAGAGAATCCTGGAGAAGGGTAGGAGGAGATAAGTTGTCTTCCAGATACCCAAGGAGCAAGTGGAAAATCTCTTGCATCTCCGACTATCCACAGAAATGTTAGTGTCTGCTGATGGATGGCAACAATCAAAATTATTCCTGGACCCACTTCCTGAGGGAAGCCGTTGCTTAATCCTGATAGACCTCTCTGCTCTACATAGGGGTTTGCTCTACATAGGGGTTGTCTTTGCTCTACACAGGGGTCGTCTGCCCCATGTGGTGTGCTAGAGACCATACATAATGAATAGAGCTGGTTATATTCTCATGTCCGTGTTTCCCTCACCTCATTTTCCTTTAGGAAGAAAGAGCCAGCTACTAATGCCCTCTACTCACCACACACAGTGTCACCTCGCTCCCTGTTCACATGACAAAACCAACAGTCACTACAGCCTGGGCCGCAGTCTGGGAGAGGTGTTTCATACCTGCCTGCATAGAAGCCCCAGTACTGAAACCTTCTGCCCAGAAGGGCATCAGAGCTTTCAGAACCAATTTGGTATGCAGCCTGCTAGGGAAATGTAACATCCTTGCAGAATAACTGCAGTATGATGAGATCCTGATTGTGGTATCAATAGGTGTGTATCTGATCCAGGGTTTAAGTTTCTCTCAAGCAGGGTTAAGCTTAAAAACAGTACTATAACTCCATGGCTCTCAGCTTAGGAGGCTCTTTTGTGAGATCTGGGCTAGCAATCTCATGTAAGTAAGAGAATGAGAAGATCAAGGATATGCAGAAGTAAAAAGATGAAGGAGAAACGAGAAAGACGTATGAAGCGAGAACAGAAGAAACAAGAAGCACTTGAAATTGTGAAAAAACAACAAAAATCATGGAGGGAAAAAATAATAAAGACAGAAGAGTCTTGGCACAAGGGCAAANAGAACAGAAATCAAACACGAAGCACTTGAAATTGTGAAAAAAACAACAAAAATCATGGAGGGAAAAAATAATAAAGACAGAAGAGTCTTGGCACAAGGGCAAATGTAAAATTATCACAGCTCCACAGTCACAATGCCAGATGCAACACAGGAATAGCACAGATCCAGAGCAGAGTTTTCCAGCTCCTATCTATTTCTGGAATAATCAGTACCATGGGGGAAAGGGAAATAAAAACACTATAAAGTTTATCTACGGCATGGAAACACACCCTACATTTGACGTGAGAAAAGAATATGTGCTATCATGTAGCATGTGTATTACGGGAATGGCCACAGGCCCGGGCCGGGATCAAGGCATTAAAGTGTGTGAGTGCACGTGGAGGGGCTGCAGTGGGAATACTCTCTCGCCATCTGTTCTGACAGCATCTGAACCGAACATGTAAAGATGGATGGTTTGTTTTTTATTTTCCTGAACAACTCCGAAATGAATGGAAATCCTCCTACAATCCATAAAGCATAATTCAGCAAATACATTCATGTTTTCCCATCTTTGTCTGAGGCGCATTACAGAAGATCAAAAGCTACAGCTTCAGCTGGTCTAAAATATCATTCAGCTCAGGTGAAATGGGCCAATTTACTACCCCTGGAGAACGAGGTTTCTAAAACATGTTGTTCTGTTCCAAAGATGATGGAAGTTAGGAAAAAATCCTTACTACTTCTGCTAGGATAAATGAGCTTTGGGCAAAAGCTGCAAAAGGGAAAAGTTAGCACTTGTAATCAAAACAGCTGAGCCAGAGAAAGGGAAAAGACAGAAGGGAAAGGGATAGGAAAGGAAAATCAGTAGACCAGGATTTCAGGAATAGCTAATGACTCTATGCGCCACATTCCTGAAAACTTCAGCTTAAAGAAGACCAGATTATCCCATGTGAGATTCAGCACTAGGAGAGGGCACATGCAATCGGACAATAAACCTGTGAGTCAGCACAGGTATCAACTTCTGGCTCTACTGGGTCATCCAACTCAACTAAAATTCACTTCTAACCCCAAAGCTATCTTGACTATAGAGTATGCAACCTCTTTGAAGAAGGATTTGATGCCCTTTCTGGGTGGAACTTCCTATTTAAATTTAGACATCAATAGCACAGGTGCCACTGCAGCTAGAAAATCCAGCTCCACTTGCAGTCAGCAGAGAGAAAAACACTTTCTTAGATGAATATACTTCAGGATGAGCTGAACTGTCCCACCCTCTACTGTATTGCCTGCACTGTTTCCATTGCCTACAGCTCAGATGTAGGCACCCCCACTGTAAACATAACATCTGGCCAGATAAATCCCAGACTGTGTCTATGCAACGTTTATCTCAGTGAGTCCAGATTCCACCAGGGCCTCATTATACAACAATAAACCAAATAATATTAGGTAGATATGAGCACACTGAGGCACGGAATTTACAGGAATTATTATTAAGGGACTCAACTCCTAACTTGCACCACAGCTAGGAAGCCAGCAAGGATCAAGGACCTAAATTCCTCCGCAAATCAAGGTCCAAATTCCTTCTTTACTGCAGATGAAATAGGAATAAACTTTATCCACCTTCCAAGGACTTGCTGTGGTTTCAGACTCCATGTAACACCCACTGAAACAGATCTGCTGACCTCAGTGATCCTGGGATACAGCCCACAGTTAGGGCACGATGAGAATTAGTACTGTGGCCTTTTTCCCTTTTTCCTTCTCCCAAGAACCAGCCTATAATCAGAAACTGGCAAACCTCAAGAAGTCTGGCCTGCCATCCAAAGGAATTCATATGAAAACACTGGGGACAGGGACTGGGTTCCAAATCTCCTGGGAGCAAACAGGGTTTCTTACCATAGCAGGGCAGCATGTCACGTTAACAATAGGCATTTTGTGGTATTTCACTTTGAGCCCAACCAGGGCCGAGGAGTGCACACCATCTGCAGACGTATTTTAGAATGCAATGATTTATTTTTTTTTTCCCCACATACCAGAGTAAAAGAGAGAAATGCTGGAAGAAGGCTTTGGGTTGTCACTTATATCTATTCAAATACAGCCGGTCTGTTCACTAATGACAACCTACACTGAGACATTTCCAAAACGTAAACCAACCCTTGGAAGTCTGAATAACAAGGGGTTTCTTTTTTCCCCTCCTCTTCTTTCTTTCCCTCTCAGTTCTTCTGGGTCCCAAATTCAGAAGCAGCAGTGCCAAAATGCAATGGGAACTACCTATCCTACCAGGTTCCCTTAAAGGGATGAATATTATTCTTCATTTTGTGCAGCAAGATTTCACTGAGATCTCCTCACTGTCTGCTGGGAGCTAAGAGCACACAAATATTTCCAGTTATCTGGATAACATATAAATTTGCCTGTGTGTTGACTGTGGTAGTAACAAGTAAAGCTAGAAATAATACCCAGCTTACAGGGCATCTGTTACAGCCAACCTGACAGGTTCTGGGAGAACGTAAGTCCTTTATCAGGTCTGCACTGAAGAAGGACCTGCATGCCCACAGCTCTATAGCTTGTCAATATTTTTCTGTTTAGATAAAGTAGCCTAAGAAAAACTCTTCTCTTCGCATTTTTTTTTTTTTTACATCAGACCATCACCACAGATGTCTTCAGACGCTGTGGCTGGCTAAGGAACAGGCTGAGAACCTGTACCTAGGCAGCGGGGCTAAAGACTCCCTTCTAAGTACAATTCCCAAAGGTTTTACAATCCTCCTATTGCTAGATCCCAGCTGCACTGGGAGGTAAGAATAAAAAGTCAGGCAGAAGGGTCTTTGGCAATTGGCTCAGCCTCTACTAATTTCTGATGTGACAATGTCAGAAATTCCACCGCTCTGGCTGCTTCCTGCAATTGCATAAGGGAATACATACAGAGACTGCAGATGCTTGAGTCAACTTGATAAGATTACGCAAAGTTTTAAACTGTATCATTCCAGAAAGGAAATCAAAATGCTTGAGGGAAGGCTTCCTCCCCTTACATTCTCTCTCTGAGTTAGAGTTTGGAAAGCAAAAACCAAACCCCAGATACTTCTAGTTAGTTCCTTTGCATTACTGGTTAGTATCCATTACACTAAGCAGTAAATGCTACTAAACTCTTCAAGGGCTTCAGAGCTAACTGAACCTCTGAATGCAGAAGGGTTCAGTGAACCAGCTTGAGCTATAGTCAAAAAACTATAGACTATATGAGCTTCTAAAGTATATTTCATCTTCATCATTATCATTTTAATTGCATTCTTTTTTTTGATTAAACCATTTATTTTGCAAGATAAAGAAGAGATTTCAAATACTGTCACTTGGGAATTTTCAAACAATTATTGTCTTGTAAAATCTGTCCCGGAGCAGCCAAGGATTCAACATGGTTCAGTGATGGCAAAAGAACCTCTGTCTGGACCAGGAAGGTCCCTACTGACCTGAACGAAGGTCTGTGTGGATGTCAGGCCACTTGAAAACAGCAGCAAGTGGATTTCAGCAGGACCAGGATTAACTTCACAATTTCTTCTTGAGCTTTTTTCCTCTACTTCTTAGCTGTGTATGGCTTTAATATCACAAGGCTATCACCACATTTCAGTAGAGAGTTAAAATGGCAATTGAGCTGCTATTGTTAATAGTAATGACACACATAATTCTGATAAAGAACAAAATTATTCACAGAACACCCCACAACCTGGAAAACAACTTTGCACTGGCAAGGTTAAGACTAAGAGATATTGTCCATATCTTTTGGATGCTATTCATTAATTCTGATATACACAGAAAATGTGGCCTTGATTTCCATCATGATCAGGGTAATGGCCATGACTTCAGACAAACAGATCTTTGGTATGGTATATAAACACACAAGGCTCCCGACAATTTAACCAGAGGTTTTTCCTTGCACTCTCTGAGCTTCTCTGTGTGTTGCTTTTTCCCTCTATTTATATTTAGCACACTTAAAAGAACTGCAGAATAAGCTTTATTTATATCCATAAAATAAATACAGAAGGAGTCAAAGGGCTGCTGAGGAAAACTGCACAAGGCTGCAAAGACAGCAGATCTCCTTGAACACTGCAAATTCAAATCCAGAATCAACACGTTTGATACAAGCAAGCAATGCGCGGGCATGGCATGGATCGGTTCCAAGCAAAGAATACAGTGGGACATCTATGTGTTAGGCACAGAGAATAATAAATCATAGCTGTGTTCATATCATTATGGTCATCCCAAAGGAATTCAGGATTAAAGATTAACACAGGGAGATATTTTCACCTTCCTCAGAAAAGAAACTACCTCTTCTTACATTATGTCAAGAGAGAATAACAAAATCACTGGGACCAGAAGTAGAGAAAAACTGTTCACCCAGCTGAAAGTAGGGGAAAACTTGGCATAGAATCATAGAAAATGAGCTTAAAAATATCTCAGGATTCACGTAACACCACCTATTGCCCTAAGACAAGATCTAAACCTGTCCTCACAGATCCCCCTAACTGATTCCACAGCTAACCCCTTCCAGTCTTCGTTGTCCTTCTACTTTTCCTGATATGCAAAGTAATCTCTCATAAATTATGTTCATTGCCTCCTGCTTTAGCTTCATATTCAGGCAATGAACTCTGAAGGGTGAGCTGTTCTAGACCTGTTTTTTTGTTGTTTTGTTGTGTAGTCACAGGCTAAAGTAAACATGAGAACTAAAAATCTCTGCTTGATCTAAAGGGAATTCAGGTCTTGGGTTGCAGGCACGTGGCCAGCAGCCAGGCAACTGGATGGGTCTTCTTCCTCTTTATTCCGGCAGGGCTTGTTGTGGTAACTTCAAGAAATTCCACCCTTGATTTTGTGTCAAAAATAAGGGGTGATTCAGAAATACAGAGAATATTTCTAGGCCAGGGAGCAAGGTCATGAGCAAATATGTCCCATGAAGTGAAAGTGACGATGGCTGCTGGGAAGAAGGAGATAAAGCCCCGTGGCCTCCCTCGTGGTGCTGAGCACTAAATTGCTCGCAGGGAGGCTAACGAAGGCGACACATGGCTCTTCTGTGGGGTGAGAGCAGCCCCTATTGCGAAGGTTGGACCTTTCCCCTGTCCAGCCAAAACAGCCTTTCTGCAGCTCTTGCAGAGCCTCTGAAAACACCGGATGGTTTCAGTGCAGTCCTAGATGGAAAGGGCTGAAGTCAGGGCTGCTCCATTAAGTTCTGCCTGTGGTAACTATCTGGCCGGGTCCAGCAAGCGTCATTTTGATGACATGGCTGATTTTATGTTCTTCCTAAGGGCCTGTTACAGAAAGCCACCTTTTTGCTGCCGCATGAGTTTAACTCTCCTGTGAACTCCGAATCTTTGAATTATGAGATCTTAGCACAAAAGGAAGCATATGAAATAACCATTTTTTCTTCCCTGCATCTAGCAGTAGTTTGACTGCTCCAGCACATGTGTCTCTGGACTGGCAGCTAATCCTCTTAATTTCTGACCACCTCCTTCAGTTACTCCAACAAAGTCTCTGCCTGATGTTTGTAATAAGATCTCTGGACTATGCACTTCAGAGCCTCTGCAAAAACACATCCATTTAACATGCTTAAAACCCACTCTCCACCTGAAAGGGGAGCGGGAGGGACATCCTGGGTCACCACGACGGCCTGTTTATTTTAACCGAGACAAGAGCTGTGACTGTGCTGCACAAGGGCCCATCATGGCACCATGTCAGGGGAGGCTTTTAACCACTTTTAACCAGCGTAATGCTCTGCACAGCTTCAGCCTTCGCCGGGGGCAAAGGCATCCAGCAGAGCTGCACCAAGCTGCAAGCTGCTGGGAACACATGAACTCATCAGTGAGAAGCAACACGTTGCTTCAAGGATCCACGGTGCTCATAATTCACACGAAAAATACATTATTCATCTATTTTGGCAATAGATGCCTAGCCTGAAAGTCAAGGCAAAGGTTCACTTTATTTCTCCCATTCAAATTTCCCACTCCCTGTCTTGTATTCTGACTTCTGTCTAATCCCTCACACTGCAGGCGCTGGGTACCCCAGGAGTGTGATAAGACTCTAAACAGCTACGATTGTCCTGCAGCAAAGAGGCTGCCCTGGTTAGATGGGTAGGGGCTTGCTGGGCTCGTATGTTGAAGCCTTCACTTTTAAGAAGGAGTTTCTGAGCCCTCGGAGAGTGCAAGTCCCTACTTGATCTCAGTGCACTGCCAAGCTGAGAGAAAAAAAATCAAAAGAGGAAGTTTTTGGAAAGGAGCAAGTAAGGGCTGGGGCTGGCACTCCACCTCTGTTTACACATGTTACTGCTTCAGTCAATTCATCAGGTACCAAAGATACCTCTGTAGGCTGCTGTTCCCACTCCGTCACCCTGGATCTGAGCTTAAAATGTGCTCCAGCCAACAGTACCTTCGCGGCTCCTGCCAGGGCTGCTGATGTCAGCAAGTCGTCATGCATTTTTGTTCGCATCCAAGATGGTCTTGAAGCAATGGCAGGACCCTGGGTACACACCGCGCTTGAATTTACCCCTTTGTTCCATTTCACTCTTCCTTTGGCACCTCCGTCCACAAACTGCATATGGAGCAGGTATCGGCCTGGCGCACAGAAGGTGCCTCACTAACCCGGTGGCTGAGATTTGGGAAGTGATGTGCAAATCAGGCCACCTACGAGCCCTCTTCCTCCCTGTATAGTCAATACAAAGAAGTTTTTTAGATGCTTAAGCTGCTTCCTGCAGCAACAGCGGCTGAATACGGCTCTTCCTCTGGACTGGCTGGAAGACGTGCTCCCTTTGGTGTCTGAAACCTGCAAGAAAATTTTTAACCTCTCAAAAGCAGCCTTTCCTTCCTGGCTTGATGCCTTCATTCCACAAACAGCCCGACAAAACTGCTGCAAATATCAGGCATGTTCGGCTTTGCAGATGCCGTCTCTTTGATCCCCACATTCCGCCTCCGCCTCTCGTCCTTCCACACAGCTTTTCTGCCCTCGCCTGGCTCTGAACCTCCTCTCCTTCCTCTGCAATGTTGCAGATGGGAAACTGAGCTGGAGCCCAAAAACTGGAGGGAAATTGCAGCATTTCCACCGGATTCCCTTGTGCTGGGTGGATATTTCAGGCTCCGCTCCCGTGAGCTGCCTCTTCCACCACGGTGTGATACAGCAGCCCCCTGCACGAGCAATGCAGCAAACCGGCAATCTGCACCTTCCACCTCAGCCGTCTGCTTTTCATTTTCCCCTTTAATCACAAGCAGATCTCGACTATCAAGTGTGAAGGTTTAGCAGCCTCAGAGCCCCCTGCGGAGGAGGAGATCCAAACTCTATGTACAGTTCATTTGTGTCTGCTGATACATCTGAGCTCCGACTTGAAAAAGGGGATTTGCTGAGTGTTTTGCCCCTATAGAGAGAAAGAAAGAGGGAAGATTTACACTCACGGGAAAGCAGTTAACCAAATACCAGCAGTGCTACAGAGGCTCACCCCCTGCTTCAGGAATGAAAACTGCCTTCTCTGCCATAAAATAAGAGAGATAGGCAAATATGGAAGGAAAATGAGAGTGGGTACTGATTTACCCAGATAAAGAAAAGCCAATCCCTGCACATTTTTTTAGGTCTCCTGCATTTATAAAGCACCATGCACAGGGAAAAACAATACCCTTAATGCTGGGCAGCTAAGGGCATAAAATGGGCCAGCAGAGAGGCCAGGAGCAGCAGAGGTCTGCTCTGATGCCCAGGCACACGCACGGCTGCCAGAGGATAAGCAGCCTCGGCACTTGTAGATCCACAGGTGTTTCTCAGAGAGGACCCGTGGTCCCAGGATGGGGTCTCCTGTTGCAGGATGCATGTACGTATCCCGGGCTGCCTTGAAGAGGCAGAGCCCTCTCCTAGCAGCCTCGCCGAAGCCTTAGGGTATGATGTGGAGCTTCCTCTGGAGCCAGGCAGAAACGGTTCCACAAACAGGACAAACTCTCCTTGAGCTGTTCCTATCACACTGTTAGAGCAGACAGTAACCTCTTCAGTTCGTCACGCGGGAATAGGGTGAGGTGGACATGGCAGGACAGGTCTGCTCTGAATCACGAACCAGAGCACAGCCAGGCAACTGATGAAGCTTGGAGTAAATTTCTCAATGCCTGAGGAAGAAACCAGCTTCTTAAAACACATATTTTTGGGGGAAAATAAGGAAGAAAAAAAAAGAAAAAAGAAAGAAAAAATGATTTTTTTCACAACTATCACGGGCAGTTTTGCTTTCTGCACTCTTGTTTATTTTAAGCAGTTTACATAGTCCCAGATGCCATTTAGTCAGGTATATCCATACAGAGCAAAGCAAAATTCCAGTGCAATTCCATGCATTTGATCACGACACCTTGACAGGTAGGCTTCATATCTGCGAGCATGGGGGGAACAGAGAGGCAACTTCTGATTTCCAGAATAAAATCCAAACCTGCCAAACCAGTTCTGTGCTAGAGCAACCAGAGTCGTTTGCCGCCAGAGTGGAGAGGCCTGGACCAGCGGGAAGCAGCTGCAGGATGTGTCTCTTGCAGATGCTCCTCAGGGAAGAACTGGCCAAGTGCCCCTTCCCAGCACAGCACAGCACAGCGCAGAGAGCCACCTCATCGGCAGGGACAGCCTTGACCTGCACTCACATGTCACAGCCAAAAGCTCCCCGTGTTTTATAGAAAACAGAAGGGGGTTCAGCAGAGTGGCTGTTTTTTGTTGTTGTTGTTGTTGCTGCTGTTGTTTCTTAAGATAAGTCTCCAATTTCGCTCATGGCACCAGTGGTAGGACATCAATCCGGGTACCTTCCACTGATGTTTCCTCCNCCCCTTCCCTGGTCCCACCAGCACAGCACAGGGCAGAGAGCCACCTCATCGGCAGGGACAGCCTTGACCTGCACTCACATGTCACAGCCAAAAGCTCCCCGTGTTTTATAGAAAACAGAAGGGGGTTCAGCAGAGTGGCTGTTTTTGTTGTTGTTGTTGTTGTTGCTGCTGTTGTTTCTTAAGATAAGTCTCCAATTTCGCTCATGGCACCAGTGGTAGGACATCGATCCAGGTACCTTCCACTGATGTTTCCTCCTCCTCTGCAGTCTTTCTGGGACAGACTTGTGCGAGCAAGACTTTGGGGACTCACTGTTTGCTTCCCAAACCGTCTAGTCCCCTTAGGAAAATCTTGCAGACAGCTTGTAGACAGCTAGAGCTGTCACTACTTGTTTTCTCCCACCGTGCTTGGCACCTTGCCACGCATTAACCTCTTGAATTATGTTTCCAAGCCTACACTGGCAATATCAGCTGTCCCCCACGATCTACTATTAGCTGAACTCAGCAAGCAGCAAGGTAGAAGAGGCATGATTGGCCTGTAGGTGCAGACAAGACACCAATATTCCCTGGTCTGCCAAACCAGAAGGAGGGGAAGCGTATTTATTTTCCACAGATTTGCAATTCTGCTGTTCTTTTTAAAAGAGGACCCAGTATATCTGTTTTGCTTTACTGACATCAGAGAAGTGACTTGGACATCTGAGTTTTCTGAACCAAGCGGACTCTGGGTGAGCAACTGTACCCAGCTGTGGGCTTGGAAAAAGGAAGATGTCCTGGAGTCCTAAACAACCAGCTGAATAAAGGTGTGAGGAACAGGGTCTGTCCTGGGAGACCCAGAGCTCAGCGCAGTGCTCGGTGGACCAGTGCACTGCTTATCTTGACAGTGCATCTAAAGCACAAGCTGAGGACGTGTGTGGATTCCCAGGTACTTTGAAATATCAGCTCTGAAGCTCAAAGATCTGTCTGAGGGCAGGTCTCCCAGGAGAAGCCAAGGCAAAGGCAGGCCGTGCACACAGAGCCAGGCATGGAGAGCTGCCCGGAGCAGGTCCCACACTCCCATGACACAGCGTTGAGTCCAGTGACCGCAGACATCACCTCGAGCCATCCACCCCCACAGACGATGCTGCCAGCAAAGGCTGTGGCTCGCGGCAGGGGTTGCCCCTGCAACACCAGCCCTCTGGCTTGTCCGCTTGGCTCAGGCACGTCACAGTCCCAGATTTTGCCCTAAATACTTTGTCTTTGCAATGGTCAGTGTGACGGCAGCAATAGCCACCTGAGGAGCCACAGAGCAGTACCAGTCTGCAAAGGTCTGAAAACAGCTGTGCCTTCTGGAGCCGCACCAGTTCCTTCGGAGGGCTGCACGCCCAAAGCCACTTGCTCAAATTACCTTAGTATTGGCCCACTAATCCCAAATTAGATACACAGGAAGCACAGCAATTTTCAAGAGAATCTGTGTCTGCGTGTGGACTCAGAGCCACTTGGGAACGTCACATCTCTGAACCTGCGCTAGAGTGGGGCCATGGCCCAGCTCAAAGTACAAAGAGCCTTAAGTTCATTTCCCTCTGTGTCTCCCCATGTTCACCACATTGTAAATATTGTGCTTGTATCCTGCAGCTATTATGACCTGAGACTTTGTTCCTATATGTAATATTTTCCTTTTCAAGGACAAGCATAATAAGCAGGTTCCTAATGTGTGGTGGAAACGCTAGGGCATAGACTGTACACAAGATAACAGCCCGCTTGTACTGGGAGCTGTAAGCCCTAAGTTACTCCCTTAGCCCAAGGCTGAGCAACACACAGCAACACTGGGGAGCTCTGACGCTGGAAGATTGGCAAAAATAAGGGATCTACATGGCAGCAGTGCTCACAAATGGCACAGACAGTGCTCAAAGGACCACCTACAAGCTCCAAACGCAGCAGAGACCAGAGTGTGAGTACGGTTTCTGGTGGTGATGTGGCTGTCAGAGGCCCTACCTACTTCTGTGGTCATTTGGTAAAGGTGTAATCACCACGTCACAACATCCTACACCTGAAATAAGAGCTGGTGGAGTTCAGCTGCCAGGTCCTGTTACCTACTGCCTGGCCAGCAACATGATGCTGTTGCACTCCTTGCTCCTGATTCTGATGGACTGTATCTATCTCAGCCAAAATGCCAGTTGCTTTGGAAAGCCCCATCTGAAGTTAAACCCTTGCAAAACACGGTTGTACTGAACTCACCATCCACTGGCACCAAGGCTACAGAAGAGGCCGCAGACAGAGGCCAGTGCTGGTGAGCACCTTGCTGGCAAGCAGCAACCCTCCTGCAGATGCAACTGGAACGTGAAGTCTGCCACTGTGCAAGGCTTGAAGTCTGGATGTCTCCTGATGTCCCGCATTGCTATTAAAAATAAACTGAAAAGGCTTCCAACAAAGCAGCAATTTTATATATACCAGGGAAAAGAAAAAGGAATAAAAAATGCGTATCTTTGTTTCTTCCTGATAGGATCCCGCTGATGCAGAGCACCAGAACACTAGAGGAACAATCAGTGCTCTGCAAAGCGGTGCCCCAAACCAAGCGAGGCAGAAGTTTTGTTCCCCTGACCTGAACTACTCTGAGTACAATCAGGTTATCCATGCACATCTCTGTCCCCAGCACAGCGTCATCTCAGGACCTATTTGCATGCAATGACTCTTGAAGGGAATAAGGTCTTTAAGGCAGTCCATTATAAATTCCAAAAATCAGGAAGCTTTAATTAAGGGAATAAAAATAAAAAATCACCCACAAGGCATTTTCATATTTACCTTCTCTAAGTGCAGAAACGAACTTCATAGGAAATTCATCCCACAGGAATTTCCAATATTTTAGTATTTGTTTCCGTTAGGACTTAGGACAAAATATTGAAATATCAAAGCATTTTCACAGAATGAAGTGTGTTGAGAAGCAATATTTCACGTCATTTTGACGTGTTTCAGACTGGCACCCGGCTGAGCTGCCCGGAGGTTGCAATGCAGGTGCCTCATGGTCACAGCCTTCTCCATAGACCAGCTTCAGGACAGCGACATCCTATCCCAAAATAGGTCACCTGGTCCCAGGATGCCCCACAAAAATGGAACAGGGCACCAGATGGCAGTTCATCATGGGATATGTAGTCCAGCCAACACTTTGGTCTATGTAGGAGAGTGATTGTTGACAATATTGTTGACTTTGCTTATTTTTTAGAGTAAAATCAAACTGCCTCTGGGACTGGACCTTTCCCCATGCCCCCCTCTCTAAAGGGAAAGGAGTTGGGGGTAAATCAGCAGTGCCTGAACTGGGCGTATTTGCTCCATGCTAGTCCTATCTTCACTGTGGGGTGCCTGGCATAGGGCCATCTCACAACACTCACTATGGGCCAACACCAGTTTATACCCGTCAGTTGGGAAGATAAAGACTGGCACTAAATATGTCCTTTTCAGAAAAAATCCATATATCCAGTTTGGCATTGAAATGACACCCCTCCAGACAGTCCGTCTCTTCTCTACATTACTTTGAAGCATCTACGTCTGAGGTTTAGCTCTGGGCAAGAAATCCGCTCCCTGCCATGGATATGGCCATAAAAGTGGTCCCTTAGAGTTCCTATGTGCAGTTCAAATCTCCAGTGAGGACAGTGGGACCCCTCTCACCTTACTTGAGCCAGCTAAAAGTTGGGCCTGCAGTCTAGGGTAGTTGTCTGGGTCCCTTTTACACTATGAGGAGAGATGATGATCACCAGAGAAGATTTGTTCCCACATGCTGCCCTACAGAACCAGGAGTGAAGGGAGATGGATCCCACCTAAAGTTCCCCAGAGTTTATCTGGTTACATCTGTTCTTCTTTTGTGGTTATTTACCTACATGGTACCTTACATAATCTCCTAGATGAGATTGGAATAGATCTGAATCAACGAGCAGAGCAGTGAGCGGAACCACCCACGTCGGAGAAATTCACTTGCAGAAGGACTGGTGAAAATCTTGTTCTCCACCAAAAGCTGCGACACAAAATCCCTGCGATACAAGGGCCGTGGCCATTCTAAGTGAGCTGGCCCCAGCATCAAATTTCACATCACCTGGCAGAAAAGGATGGCAGAATTCAATGCACGTTTTCATTTTCAGACATGTCTGGCCTAAGAGCACTACTGTACATTTTCAGTGTCTGATAATCTTTCACATATTGTTTTGTGCTCTCTAACCATTGCCTTTCTGGGAATTCAGGTGACCTGTGGCTTGCGCAGGAATTTCCTAGCCAAAATTCATTCTTCCAGACGTTTTTTGGTATCAAGAAAAATAAGCCCCGCATCTCCCCCTCCTTCTACCTTTGAAACCTCAATTTCTCCTGGAGCAAGCATGGATCAGGAGCTGGCCAGGACCACACACAGCTTCTCTAACATCCCTGCCTGCCGAACAAGAGGGGGATGGAGGAGACAACCAGCACATTGTACAGAAAGGAATGAGATGAAATCCAGCCATCAGCAGGAAAGGGTTGGGAAGCCCTTGCGCACATCAAAAAGCCCATGGAAATGAGTGGCGTTATTGACAGAGGAAAGGCAGAAGCCCATGATCCTCATGCTGGAGCCATGCACAAGGATTTCTTCAGGGCATGGACCCTGTTCTGGGCAGCACATTCAGGCTACCGTGCCCAGTGTTTCTCTTCAGACCCCTTGCAGGTCTCTCCATGCATCCAACCTCTTGCTGGGGAACACAATGCAGAGACTGAGGAGATACAGACCCAGGGACAAGGGTGGGTTTACCACCACCAGCTGATCCCAGGCTGTTCCGAGCCTCTTGGAGCTCCTGCTGGGGTGAAGGGCTGTCCCCAGGGTTTGGCTGGAAGGAAATTGGGGCTGCATTCCTATGGGTTTCCTGGCATGCCGGGCGATCACACCCCACTGAGCTAGGATCACATCCTCTCCTTTGCTGCGGACACATTTTGTGAAGGCTTCATTTCCACCGTAACTTGCGAGTCAACATGTCACACGCTGTGAAGGTGCTTCTAGCCAAGCCAGAAATGCAGCAATAAGCAGCGTTTTTCTGAAGGGGGCTTATTTTTTTTCCCAAGGAGAGGTCTTTACCTGGCGAAAGGTGTTGCTTGCAAATGCAGCTTCTTCCTGGTGCCCGCAGCCTTCCATGCAGCTCTTGAGGCAGGCACTTCTTCCACCTAGAGAAGAGTCTTTTACTCTTCCTAGTATTTTCAGGATGTAGGAGGATTGCAGTGTATATTCTCCATGGCCACAAACCGTGCATGTTCTGGGTTTAATAAACAAAATGAATTATTTATGCCTGTAATAATATCATTTCCACAAAGACATGACACAAATTCTCAGTGGAGAAAAAGTGGAAGCTTTTATTTAAGAAAAGACTGGAAAAAGATACTTGGGTTTATTCTTCTGTGATATAATCTCACCTGATGCTAACTGGGAGATGGCCATTACCTCCTATGACATTATGTCTCAAACCAAATCAGATTTCTTTGGATACCGTGACAGATATTCAGATTTTTACAAGAATTGGGACCACCTGCAGGAGCGGTCCTGCCTTATGAGGCCTAAATCCTAGAATTGCTGCAACCCGGTCAACGAGCACCTCGGTGTCAGCAAGTGGACTGGCTGACAGAGCAGGTTCAGCTGGTCCCGCTGCAGCAAGGCCTGGCCATTTAGATGGCAAATCCCATCTGCCCAGGACTTTCCCTCTCTTTATCCTTCCCACAGTAACAAGAACATCCATTCTGCAAAAGGCCAAAGAACGAGCCTGCCTTTCCAAACAAACATGAAGGAAATTAGGATTTCTCATCTTTTTAGTAACAATTAAACAATGCACAACTTACCTAATTTGGGACAGATTCTGTCTTTGCATCACTGCAAATTCATCCTATAGCTGCCCAGCAGGGACCAGGGAGGATCTTTGACTCAAACCTCCGCCTTCTCTCTCTCCTTGTATCATCTGCAAGGCTATATACGAACACAGCCTCTGCCTGCGGGTGGGTTTGCTCTCTCTGCAGTCTCAAAACCTAAAATAAAAAAAAAAATTATAAATTCCTAGCACAGGCACAGAAGCACCAGAACTAATTTTCCGGCAGATGCAAGAGACCGTCAACTAATGTAGGAAATTAAATGTTTAAGGAAATTATAGAATGAAAATATAAACTCTTGAACAGGAGCCAAAAACTACAAATTCCATCATTTATCAAAAAAAACTCCAAAATGAGTCTGAAACGGCACGGGGACAGCTGAATGAAAGGCTATATTCAGGCAGCAGCACAGTTTAGCTTACTTCTTGGACTTTTTCCCTTTATTGATGCTGTTGGGAGGCCCTCATTCCAAAACCTCTAATGCCGTCGTGTTCTAGGATGCGTTACTAAAAGCAACCCTTCTCCTGCATATGAAAACATTCGATTATTTGCATGTTCGGTGCCTTTAATACCTCTTTTGTGCCTCTATTTTTGAGTGGGGGGAAGAGGAGGCAGTATTTCAGCAGTAGTCTGATATAAACTTCCTCTAAGAGAGGGAAAGCAAAAAAAAAAAAAAAAAGAAAAAAAAAAGAAAAGTCTTTGCCAGCCTGTGAAATGGAGTCAAGAAGGGCTGGTTTTCTTGATTTACTTGAAGGCACCAATGAAGGTGTTTATTCAGGATTTGTGGAGTTCTGCCAAGGCTTAAATAAAGACTCAGCCCTGGAATTTCAGTATTACCGACTGTTCCTCCCGCCATGTGACGAGAGAGGTCCAATGCAATCCACCTCGAAATGTTGCTACAGTGGCACAAGGGCTGGCGCTGTGCACCGGGACACACGAAGGGCTCTAGAAGTTTCTCCTTAACTATCTCCACACCATTGGGGTGCCGGTGTGCCGTGCTACGTGGGCATTTGGGGTGTCACTCAGCACACCATGACTCTCTGTGGTCACCATGGCTCTCTCGTGCTTGGGATGGAAGGTTCCAGCTGTGCTGGGGGCCCCTGACCAGCTGCAAACACGTTACCAGCATTAGGACTTAGTCTCATCATGGCCTGTCCAGTTAGCCCATGGAACTCACTGCTGCAGAGCGTCATCGAGACGCGGGAGCTGAGCAGATCGTGGCACCCAGGTTGCCCCGGCGGGTCGAACCACGTTGAGATAGTGTCTGATGTCAGAGGGGATGATGCCCTTCTGCAAAGGGAGACTTCAAACTGCTGCTGAGCTCCCCTCTGCAACTGCTAAGAGCAATGGGCTAAGAGCTCCTCAACAGCCAGTGGCCACGGCTCTGATGAGCTGCAGTAATTCATTAAGCCACAACAATTCAATTGCTCATGATTTTCTTCCAATAAACAACAAATCTAGCAAGAATCCGAAAGAGAATAGTTTGCATTTATAGCTGACATGATTAGCTGGCCATAATAGCCAATACTAAAGAAAAAAAAAAATAAGGGGTTTGGAAGAGCTCAGAATCCTCAGGGTTTAAGTTAGCGACGGGGGATTAGGAAAAAATTTCCCTGAGGTTCAGTTATTCCTAATCTCGATCCATAACGCCTCTTTTTGTGCCATGTTGGACATACCAGCATTCAGCACTGGAGCCTTGGATTTACCCTTCAAAGGGCTTCAGAAGCTCTGAGCCGCCCTGGTTTTCCCCATCCCTCTGACTTGGTCGGTTTATCAACATTTTATTGGGAGTTTTCATAATGCGCAAGGAAACGGCCCAGCTTTGATTTCCCTGGGCAGCAGCACCACCTGCAGCCCACTCCGACGCGGGCCACCCTGCTTCTCCCTACAGCCTCTTCTATCCGCAGCTGCACGGAACGAGGGGGACGCAAGGAATTGCAGCGTGTTAGGGGGAAGAAGAGAAGGTGGCGGTCAGAGGAGCACCTCTGGGGCTCCCCAAACCAGTATGTGGTCTATGAGGCCGAGGTGCTAAGGAAGGAAGATGTGCTTTGTGCAGTTCAAGGCAAAAGGCAACATTCAAAGCTAAATACGCTGCTAATATCTCATTCCGAGGTAGCACTGCGCTTATTTGGAGTGGAGGGCTCTTCATCAGGGTGTGTATGATCCTTCCTAGTGCTTTTCTGATGTGAAAGGCAGGAAGACACTTGAGCAGGGTTATGAAAACAGCCGATGGCAGAGCCAGGAGAGGAGCTGCCAGGACCTGCGGCTCTTGCTTTTGATTTCCTGGCCAAGGGCAGGGTGACGGCCGCTTCTTCAAAGGCCAGTGAAGAGGGTCACTGCATGCAGCACCCTGCAGACACGCACCCAGCTCAGGACAAGGGCCCATAGCACAGTCCTCCCTGTACTGTGCCGTGCTAGAGGCCAAGAGTACTTCAAGGGCCGTGTGGTAAACTTAGGACCCACAGCAGAAAACCCTATGAAATCACTCCAACAGAAAGGAGAAGAGCAGGAGAAGTCAAAGGCATTGCAATAGTAAGAAATTCTTTAGGTCAAACCAGAGTTTTAACATGAAAACATGAGATTATGCTAGCAAATTGGGCATGCCCCATGTTCGTGGAGTAGAGCAAAAGGATAACAACCTACTCCCTCTGTCTCTGGTCTAGCAAAAAAAACATCCTGATGTCCAACTGCTTTAACCTCAACTACATATCAGCAAAATACACCTCTCAGCTATGTCTAATGCTGCCTTAATGAGGATGGTTAGTGAGAGTGTGGCATGACTTCCTAGCTCAGCAAAGCAGGCTCAGTTCGGAAAGACAGATGTATTCAAGCTGAATACATCTCTGACACTGTTCTCTCTGCCTTGAGGAGCTGTCGGTGAGGTGTAGGGCTGCCCTTGCCTGCTTTGGCAGCTCAGAGAGGTGTTTTCAGTGCTATCGCCAGCTTGGCTGCGGGGAGGACTCCGCCACTTCGAGGACTCGGTGTCCTGGAAATGAGCACGAGGTCATACAATGCATTTCCCAGAATGATGTTGGAAACGTCAGATCCTGGGAAATGGGTTAACCAAAACACTGAAGGATCACCCTGCATGGCCCCAGTGCTCTAAGCCGCCGCAGCAGCTGTGCACATCTGCATCGATACACACACACACACAGAGGCTGGAGAAGGAACTGGTTGCACAAAGAAAAACCCAACAACAGCAACCACACACACAAAAAAAAAGAAAAAAGAACAAAACATCCTAATCTGTCCTCTCTGTTTTTGCAACAAACTCATGTTGGCTTTGCTTTTGCAGGAACCACGAACTAGCAAACCCAGGGGAAGCAATAGATTTCCCCTGTGTTTCCTCTTCCTTTCCTTCTCCAAAAGCAGAACCTGCTGTATTGGCCACAACAGAGTTAGACTTCACTGGCAGTTGCTAAACTAAGCTCTCTGGAAGAGAGACTTAGGTCCATCTTAGCGACCTAAATGGGGTCAAGTCACAGTGTAAGAGCTGTCCCACGGTTGTCCATGGTTTCCACATGATGCCTGGGCACAGCACAAGGACCAGGGCCCCCATTCCCAGTAGATATGGGTGAAACCTCCTGTCTTGGAGAGGAAAGGCAGCTGTGTGGGCGCAGGCTGCTCCTGAGGAGNCTAAATGGGATCAAGTCACAGTCTAAGAGCTGTCCCACGGTTGTCCATGGCTTCCACATGATGCCTGGGCACAGCAACAAGGACCAGGGCCCCCGTTCCCAATAGGTATGGGTGAAACCTCCTGTCTTGGAGAGGAAAGGCAGCTGTGTGGGCGCAGGCTGCTCCTGAGGAGCAGCTTTCAGCACCCTGGTGCAACCTGCTTGGTGTGTGGACCCCACGGTTCCAGGCGTGCAGGAGGCACAAGGAGCAGAGGGCAGCCCTGTGGCTGCGCTGCCAAAGGGGAATTCTGCAAGGAGGGAGTCGAGATTTCCTAGAAGAGGCTGGGACTGCGAGTCTTTGATCTCGCTCTCTCTCTTGCTTTCTCTGAGAAACAAGGGGCTGTACAGGAATAAATCAGCATAGTAATGGGGACATTAATTGCAGCCAAAACTGGAAGGGACTAGAATTTGCACATTCCTTTTAATTATAAATTCTACAGCCTCGTTTTAAACACACTTGGAACAATTCCTGAGAGCAACTGTTATCTTAGAGATTAGCCGTCCTTTCAGTGGTTTTGAAATTAAGGTTAAAATATAAAGATAAAGACAGATAACGGGACAGATCCCTATCTCACTATCACAGCATAACCCAGTGTCCCTCCTTTATCAGTATGGAGCCATCTAGAATAACTGAGGTCAGGATATGGCCCTGTGTTTGAAAGCGTATCCTTTTAGCATAGGACAGGAGGGCTGTTCTATTCCCATTTCTCCTTGGCTCAGGAATTCTGCAGTCCCACATAAATGGCATTTCAATGCCTGTATGCACTGACCACGTTCTTCAACTAGCAAAGAACTGTGAAGTGTCTCTAACTGTAGGCTCTATTTATTGATATATAGATGTGCTTTGCTACCTTTGGGATGGGGCTGCTCCTGCAGCTGAGGAATTGTAGCTATCATTTTGGGAGACAAACTGAATGAAATATGTTGGAAGAGACAGATACTGTGCAGTCTGTGGAAGACTGATCTTTACTCTTTGCCTTGACCATAACTAAAAGGACTTCAGAGTGAGAGCTGGCTGTTGCCTTTGCAACCAGGAAAGCAGGATCCAGCTGCATCGGGTTCCCGTTTGGGTCCAGGTCACTAAGTGCATTGTAATTATAACGCAGCAAGTGCTTTAGCTCTTCCCTTGGCACTTACTCCCATCAACCACCTACTGGCTGCCCAGCATCCTCCTGGGAGCCCGTCTCGGGAGAGGATGCTCAACAACCAGAATTACAAAGCTCTATGTCTCTCACGGGACTCTTGAGAGCTGTAGGCAGAACTTTTCAGAGTTTGCATCTACTGAGGATTTCAGGAGTTTCCAGTACTGGAAAAGCTGTGATGGCCCTTAGGAAACATTTTAATTAATCACTTTGTTGCTTCTTATTCTACTTCTTTCCATGACTTCCTCTTAAACACCCATGAACCCCTTCAATCGACTAGTTCGCAGCCTCTGACTGTTCAGTCTCAGCCTGGGGCCGGGTGCTGATCTTGATGGCACAAGTGCAATATCTGAAGCTCCTTCCTCCCGTTTTCTCCTGAATGCCAGCAGAAATGGCCTGCTCAAAACCTCTCCTTCCCCATTCACATGTGATCTTTTCTTCATGGTTTTCTATATTCTTCACAGACTCTTTATACCTTCATCCATGCTGAAATATTTGCCTGGAAAATAAGCAGCTTAGCAAGTTCCCCCATTATACCTATACTTCTTTCTGGGGATTCGTTTGGGAGAAACTGACTTAAATTGGAAGATAATTTAATTGTGGCAAATCCCAGAGCTCTTGAAGCATCTTGGTTTGGGATACGTCCTAATAAGAAGACTCAGAGACTGGGCCGGGAGGCACACGCGCTTCCCTCTACACTGAATTTAATTTATGGTGTGTTGTCATATAAAGAGCTGTTAAATGGAGTGCTAATCTTCTCCTTTTAGGGGAAGCTGTAATAACGGAGCAGTATGAGAGGGTAGAAGCTCGTGCACTTCCATCAGCCGAGCTGTGATTTTCCAGTTGTTCTGACCCCGTAGCGAGTCAGGTTAGACAGTTCTATCTAATGCACTGCTAAGGACAGGATATGAAATGCATGTTTTCTGTTTTGAAACCTGTTATATGCATGTACAGAGAAATCATTTCTCTTCAGTTTTATGAGATACAAGTATATGCAAAGTCTAGCTTTTTTCTTTTGTAGCTTAGATCTTCAAAATCACCAGACTCCGACTATAACTTTGACACTGGTTTATAGCAGCGTCATAGAACCATCACACCAAGGATAGTAGGTTACTCTCCAGTCTTATATGCTAAAGATTCTAGCAGGTATATATGGAAAATCCCTCCTGGATATTACTGAAGGCACAGCACATACACGGGAACCCTGAGTAAACAGGTCTGGTTCTAGTATTTTCTCCCTCCCAACCTCTTGAGAATGCAATTGCTCATGCTGATTCCCACCTGCCAGTTTGCCCAGTGACACCACAAAGTAAAGTTGAGGTAAGAGAGAAGGGAAGGAGTCCCACTGTGTTCCCAGGAGCACATGGCAATGATCAGACAGTTCTTAAACATACCACTTTCTGCAACCTCTCCACCGTCTCCCTAAGGATCTCTGGCTGACAAGAAGGCTTCCAACGAAGATGATGGTGCAACCTCACTGTTTTTCTTAAATGCAGCTCTTTGAGAGGCTGTGGCACAGAAAAGGTGTTTTTCATGCCGCCAGAGTGGTTCCTGCTGAGGCTCCCACTACCCTTTCTCAGAAAAAAAGTGGAAAACTGATGGGTGGTTGGAGCATCCACGTGGAGCTGGAGGCAGCTGGGCTTGAGTGCCCCTGTGGACCCTAGAAGAATGTTCCTTAGTGATACCAGTACAGGGAAGGGAGTTAGCAGAGCCCAACAGGAATGTTAGAGGGGAGAGGAATAGGAGAAGAGCTCTTCTAATACATAAAAACTCCTCTTCATCCATTCAGGGTAGCAGAGGGTAGGATGGAACCAGCCTATAGCAATGAATACTTTGGCTACACATTAGAAAAGCTTTCTGGAAGAGCTGGCAGAGCCCGTGTTCCCCACTGCCAGCCCCACCTGCTCCCAGAACCTGTTGGACAGACATTTCAGTGGTTACGGGGTCAGCCCTCACTTGGAGCATGTAATTCAAAAACCAATCTTGAGGTTGCAGCTCTGCTGGGGCTGCAATTTATCCCAAACCAAGGCTGATAAGCAGGATGAGTAACCATCTGGAAATGCCTATTCCTTCCCCCTCGACCAAGGAAGAGGCAAGACAACCTACCGCCTTTTAGATCCAGTGTCCTGTGAGTCTAGAGGGACCCTCTCAGACAGGCTTCAAAGGAGAGGACTGCCAAACTCTGGGTAAGGCACAAACCTACAGAGGTTTTTAGCACTGAGGAGTCTTTAGCAGACAACCTCAGACCTAGTAGGAAGTTCTGTATCACTCCACTTTGCTTTCACTTAGATAAAAGTGTCTATTTTCTAACATCTCATCAAATAAAATGTTCAGTTGCTAAAAAAAAAAAGCCCATGAAAATCGACCTCACCTTGAGTCAGTGCTTGAAGAGCTGGATTTGTGACGGCCACAGCTGGAGCCCCGACACCTTTCCACACTCACCCAGTGCTCCTCGAAGCACAAATAGGACAACATATTGGTTGTTTGGACCATGTTGGTTGGTTTGAGACAAATATGACAACGCGAGCTACGCAAGTGGCCAGTGATTTAGCTGGGCAAGCATGCAGTAAGCAGCAAATAAGGGGATCAAAAGTAAATAGTAGGTTTTCTTATAGTTGTTATATTTATTCTCCTGAAGCATTTTGATGCCATATTCAATGAAAGGGGGGAAGAAATTCAATTCACTAAATGGGATCTGGCTCCAGTATAAATATCCTTTCAAGCTTTGTCAATCTCTTTTACAAAATGGGAGTCCAAGGTGAGTTAACATACCAACTTCTCAGTGTTTCAGGTTTATGTTCAAGGTCACTCAATGATTCCAACTCTCATTAGCTTAACATGCACTGTGAAATAGCCCCTGCTGTCTGGTCTTCCAGCTTAAATCCCTGAAGTCAAGTATGCGGGTGAGGATCTCAGCTTGCCGTAAACTGCAAAAGCTTGGAGACCTCACAGTGGGCAGACCACGAACAAAAAAGAATCCAGAAATGATTATTTCTTTAAAAATGAGTAGCTTTAAAATTCATTGAGACATTTATTGAGTCAAAACATAGATTTAAACAAAGAGGCAGGCTTCAATAGAGCCAGTCTTCACCTGTGTGCCCAGCACTGCCCTTGGGAAAGCCTGAGGGAGGGACAAACCATGTCCACGCTGGTGGCATTGCTTCACGCAGAGATGGGAATGCAGATGCTGGGGGCTCCATAGATTGCAGTTTTAAATGTGTGGGTTGACAGTTTGGAATTCCTCATAACCACAGACCTGAGAAGGTGCATTTCATAATGCTTATCAAAACAAACACTTAAGAGTAATTTGTTGTATCAGAGCATATCACAGCTCTCTAAGTGAAAGCTTAATCTTAATTTTTATCTGCTTCTGTCTGTGTCCCCTATGACTGTGACCTCTGATCAACCTGCTGGTGTAAATCAGTGGTTCCTCCTGAGATTTCCATGGTTATCATTTAAACATGCCATAGTTGAGGCACATAGAGTTTAAACAGTTTGCACAAGAAGTCAGTGGCCATATGCCCTGGAGAGGAGTGAAGAACGATGCTACTTGGACATACATGTGTTCTACATACACCTATCTAGAAAGCACAAGTACTAATATGAAAAAAAAAACAGAAGTCTCACAGATCTTTGCAGGTAAATCCTTTCTAATGGTGACTATTGGCATTTGGCAAGAGGAAACACAATATGGACCAGGGTCTATGTATGAAAGAAAAAAAGTCAGCAGAGCTAAAGATCCTCAAAAATTTAGCCAAGCCTAACTGCACAGCAAGGCATCCTGGGGTTTTAATTCTACTTAAACCTTAACCAAAGAGACATAGAAGCAAGCATTTAAATTACAGCACAGGCCAACAGAAATATGACAGAAATATGTGAAAGTCAATGGAAACACACTGGGAGTTGAAGGGCTTGTTGCCCAACACTGACTGTTCCCTGACAAAAATGTTTTTAATGTTTTCAAACGTGCTACAGAATGGTTCAGAAGCAGCCAAAGAAAACCTGTGGCTTTTCATAAAGAAAATCAATGAAAGCAAACCTCCTTGCTCCTCTTCTCTCACATGCTCTCACATTAAAAGAATTTTGCATTCGCAGCCCTGTGATAAATTTTTCATACCAGGTGGCTCCTTCGCCCTTTAGCTGGCAGGTCTCCAGCCAGGATGCCTGTGGAGAGACCAGATTGACCCTTATTTAGATGATCTTCCCTCCCAATACACAGGAACTTCCCCATGTCCATTAGACGGTGCCATTTTGCTGTTTTGTCTTTTCTTGTTGCAGCTTCTTCAGGCCTTTTGCAACACTGATATTTCACTTGCCTGGGTGCTCAGAAATGTGATAGGTCTTCTCCTTTCAAGCCCGGGACAAGCTGATGTTGGAGAGAGTGACAGATAGATGGTATAATCCTACTGGCCTCCTCCTTAATTGGAAAATTGAGTTGGAAAGAAAGGCTGTAGGACTCGCTCAGAAATAGCCCATTCCAGGGGACAGTCTGGTTGTTGAAGCCTCTTGGGGAGGCTCATGAGGACTCTCACTTGGCAGCAGTGCTGGAGCAGACCTGGCTCCAACACAGCAGACAG
This sequence comes from Crypturellus undulatus, assembly GCA_013389825.1. Classification (NCBI taxonomy): domain Eukaryota; kingdom Metazoa; phylum Chordata; class Aves; order Tinamiformes; family Tinamidae; genus Crypturellus; species Crypturellus undulatus. The sequence goes on from VWPW01022622.1 coordinate 135,766, forward strand.
ATTCCAAAGCTGGGAGAAAAATTCAAGGAGTGACGGGGAAATGAGGAGGAGGATCTGACCCCAAGCACAGGAAGCCACGAAACAGCCCTGCCCTGGGTGACGTTGGCCGGCAACAAGATTTTATGGCCAAAAGAGGTGGAAAAGGCAGCAGGAGTCAGAGATGAATAACTCTTTCTACTGCTCAGGAACAGCAACAGGGAAATTAAAGGATGTACAGGCAGCCTGTGTCAGGAGCAGAAAGCCAAGCTATGTTCTGGCTCCCATGTTGCCTACAAAAATGTCCCTCCTCCCACTGCTGATGACAGAGTTATGCCCAAAGTCTGGCTTTTTATTCCTTTCTCTGCCATTCACCCCAGCAACTGGCCAGGGCAAGGGTTAATTAGCTCTTGCTTGCAGTAAATCTGTCCAGATCCCCAGTCAGAAACAGGGAGAGGGTCAGGAGTTTTCCCAGCCAGTACATTTGTTACAAATTTGTTTGCCCAGAACCTACTGAGGGTAAGTTCCTCATTTTTAAAGAAAAAAATATACTGCTGACCCATGTCTCCAGAGCACTGGAGGCAGCTGACGTCCTGCAGTCAGGGTGAAGGTACGTATCTGAGATACCACCTCCATTTTTAGGACTTTTTTAGACTTTTAATGGGATACTTTTTAAATTAGGCCAAAGAGAGAGGCCAAGGGATAGTGTTAAGGAAATAGAGAGAAACAGAGGCACCTTACACCTTCACGGATAGAAAATATCACTAAAACAAGATAAGATTGGTCTTGATAGCCAAAGAAAAGAAATGTCCAAAGGAATGCAAAGGCTGAATGCAAAGGTACCTGATGAGGGCAGGGATTGCAGCAAACAGACTAATGTGGAGAAATACCACTGTGGGGCTTTTTTTCCCACTTGAAATCAAAAAACAGAGGATGGAATAGAAACTTATGCTCCACAGCTGAGAACTTTGGCATTCGCATATGAACGGGGAAGCATAAACACTTCCTGGCTCGAGACAGAGCTCTTTGTGGGACCCAGGATTTTCAAGAGGAATTACTGAGGGCAACAAAGCTAAACTTCCCAACAGTGAGGCCAGCAGAAATGTCCAGGGAGCGGATACAATCAACAGCTACTCAGGCTGAACAAGTACACAGCTCCAAGCTAAAGCAAGCTGTGAATCAGGATGGAGCAATGAACTGGGAATTCGTAGGACATCGCAGTAATGCAGAAAAACAAGGAATAAAAATACTTAATTTCTGGGCAACAGCACAGGGGAAGGAGACCTCCATTGTATCCACAGCTAGTCTTTCTTTTCTAGTCCCCAGGCAAGAAGAAAAGCAGTAGGACACTGAATGATGGAAGTTATGGAGCCTTCCACTGTAACAGCAGGTGTCTAAGCAGACCACAAGGCTGAGGTGAACCACAGAGGATCAGAGGAGCTCCCCCTCCAACCCTCTACCCACAATGTGAAGGTCTTTTTACTCCAGATGCATAAGTCAAGGGAGAGGTGATCTTGAACCATGGTCCCAAAGCTGTCCCTCTTGGGTCTGGACACAGAGTGGGAACAGGCTGACTCTGGGAAACTGGCATCCCTGGCACCTCCTGGCATCCTGGGCACTGAGGAAGGACCCAGGGATGTCGCAAAAACATCTCCAGTAAAGTACGTGAAGGAAGCCCGAGAACTAGGCTGACAACTCTGCTGGTTTCTGAACACATANAGCCCGAGAACTAGGCTGACAACTCTGCTGGTTTCTGAACACATACGCAGAGGTAACACCCAAGGAGGCATCGCAGAGCCAGTCAGGGCCAGTCATTTGGAAAAGCAAAGAATTTCCTAAGCAAGATATGAGCCCTAAAATCCTGTAGCAGCGAAGAGCAGTCAGTTAACTTTATGAAGTCGGCATCTTTCCATGTTAATTCCCCACCTTGCCAAATGCAAGATTCAAGCCAGAGTGACACAAATTGCTGAAGTATCCCACTGACTCACCTGAGGGGATGTACGGCAAGGGGAAAATGGAGCACTGCAGGGCATAAGAAGGGGACATTGCCCTTAAATCTGGCCATTTGGGGTCTGGTCCTACTGAATTCAAACCCCACAGTCCCCTGCAG